>NESQ01000447.1:0-67813 GCA_003070745.1 Tuber borchii
GGAGGAGGAGGAATGGCCAGAGTCTGAGAGCGAGAGGGAACAGCAGGCGCCTCCAGACAGGGGAACGATTGTTTTAGATGACGTAAGTATTGACACCTAACGGGCTGTCAGTTAACATGAAGATCAAAACACAATAGCTAATTGACGAAATAGGAAGAGGAATCGGGAGCCCCAGGCCCCTTGACACAACTGAGGGCTATCTCATTAGAAGTAGAGAAAGTTGTGGGCTCTAATCCACCTGCCCCACGCTCGCAGGAATCGACCTCTAGACCTGTTACCCCATCTCCGCAAGCGCAACACCGTGACGTCCGGAAGGTTCTACCGGAGATGCCCTGGCTTTTAGATTATATGACAGATAATGGGTTAGCAGCTACGCCGCGTTCAGGATTCGATGGTGCCCAGGACGCCTCTCCTTCTCCCCTCCCCGTAATCCACAATGAACACCCAGTCTCCCCACCATTGCACCGATTGATGCGCAGGTTCAGACAACTCCAGAGAGAGGACTGAACAAGCAGATCCCACGACTGAACCGGCAGCTCCCGTGACATATCTGGCGCCCAGCCTTCTACGACGCCTGGTGCCGGTAGTGCTCCAAGCAACACCCAATCACCATTGCCGCAACTGCGCCGCTCAAAAAGACGCGGGGCTGGACAGAAATAATTTCAGATTTTCCTAGTTTCTCGGGGGGCTTTTTTCATTTTCTTTTTTCCCAAACTCTTGTACCTTACGCTAGATCTTAATTTCACTTTAGTTAGAATTTTCTGTTTGTGATTCGTTAGCTGGTATGTGATAGTAAAGATATCGTTGGGTGCCCTTCCTTTAGCTTCTCGCTAGCGGTACCGATCTGCTATGATAGTGGTAGTCCTTACGCCTCCTTGCGTTACCATCCGAGTTTTTTTTTCCTCGATCAGTCTCGCCGCGCATTCTGTCCTTAACTGGGCTGGCGTTGGTGAACTAAATAGTCAAACTCATGAGTGCATAGTGTGAAACTAGATTTTTGACATACAGTGGTGTTGATTCGATATCGGGAGATGAGGTTTGCTATCCTAATCCGTTTTAGGAGTGGCGAGTGTCTTGCTAGAATTAGTGTCGCTAACCAATACTCGTTGTAGCTAGATTTTGCTTATCCTCCTACACTAGCGACACTCATCTTGTCGAACCTTTTCAACCAGAGTCAGGAAGATCATGATACCTGAGAGCTTCGAAATTACTATCATAATGTTGAACAAGCAGAAAACCCCTTTTACAGGCTAATATTCTCTTTCAATACCGAGTGATAATATGTGATTCTACCAGCCCCCCACCTAAGTCCTAGTGTATAAGACCTGACGCGTCCTTTGAACATAACCACAGATTCCTCATCTTCACAATACGAAAGATACTTCCATTGTTCTATCTCCTAATTCCTATTTTCCCTAACGTTAATTTACCGTTCAGCATTCCACCATGTCTAGACAACCGCAAGCGAATTCACGCAGTCAGCCAACTCCCCAAGTAGGAAATCTGAGCGGACGTAGATGTGAAGCCGTATCCAATAGCATACGATCAGCGAGATCGAGGTCTGGAATGCAACAAAACCAATCCAGTAACTTACCAAGTACACTGCCGAACAGGCAGTAATCGCATTTGCACTATGCACCACCAAACGCAACCGGAGCACTCGAAAGACCAGCAAAGTGTGCCCGGGAAGGACTATTCAGAGCATGATGGATGCCGATATCGAAACGGAACATGACGCACAAGCACGACGGAAACAGTTCGGCTAAGCGATGAAAGCAGTGATTAGTACCAAAACTCCTGCGGATCGGATCAGACTGAATCGGACACTGAGCCAGAAGCAAAAGCCAATGATATTCCAGAAGCTACTGGAGCAGAGCTGCGTCATCGGTCACAAACAGCAGATAGACAAACAAACAATCGCATATCGACTGTGCAAGTTTCGACCAGCTCCGGATCCCAGGAGGCAGCACTCGTTAGGCGGACGCCAGCAGCTCGAGGACGTATAATGCCCGGTGGAGCGTATACTCCGCCAGTGCTCCTGTCATCCTGTGTAGCGCGATATTCGTCCCCACTGCCACTCACAGTGCCACTACGTCGGGAGTGAGAAGTTCGAGTCCAGCCGGCAAATCGAGCATGCCACACCATGACGGCATCTGGCCAAATACTCCGTCACGGCGAAATACAGCGAGAGGCGCTGAGGCGGCTGTAGTATCGTATGCCAAAGCTCTCATTCTCTGGTACACCCTGTTTGTTGACCCACTGCCAGACCCGTTACTTTGACGTCTCAGGTGCACCGTGCTTGAGGCGCTCCATCATATTACCGATAGAGGGAATATGGAAGCATCGGAGGAAAATATAAAAATAGTAAGTGGACACAGATACACAGGGATGACGCCCCCCTGACGTCGAGTGTAGTACTAATTCTGAAAGATACGCAGTAGACACTCTGGGGTAAGATCCCAGTTCGTTTCTCACGTAAAAGATGACATCGGAAAATTATACGACCTCCAGGAAGATCCCAAGGCTATTGCGCGCAGGGTGGACTCCCTCCTAGAAAAGGATAGATTTATGTGCTCCCCAAACAGATATGAGGTTGGTGTGCGCTAGTTAGTGAACCTTCTTCGAATAACTAACAAGTATTAAACTCCGTCCAGAAATTGACCTTTCGATTCGCGGTGTCCCAGATTCCTGACGCCATATGGGGTAAGTATTTCAGAGGTAAGAAAATGCGTGAGATTGTCGAACCAGAATTTCTTGGGCATATCAACGGCACGATGATTTGCTTAATGTGTGCAATTCTCTGTCATACCCTACGAGTATGGGAGCCAGGAGTATATAAGGAAACATGCGATTTCAAGCCTGACACGGTAGGAGGTCAGCCAGAACCCGAACCCACCGCGTGTTCTCCAGACGCTAACATGATCTGAACCACTAAAGACCTTTTTACCCGGCAAACCCAGACCTGGGCTGATTGCCCAGAGCAGATACAGGCGATAATTCTGGAAAATATTCTTGGGACTATCCGAGCAAAGATATAGAAGGAGTACGGTGTGCGACAAGATCGCTGTGAAGGGTATACCAACGATTGAGCAGCGGTAGCCGCCGAGCTACAGAGTCAGGCATCCCGGCAGACTACGCGACAGTCAGCCCACCAAAGTCAAACTCCCAACGATTGGGCAGCGAGAGCCACTGAGCTGCAGAGTCAGCTATCCAGTCAGGCTACGCGACGGCCAGCCTACCAAATTCAAACTCCCAGCCGCCTGCGTGTTGGGACACTAGTGGAGCAGCAGGATAGTCAAAACGATTCGCAGGACACTGAGTTGTCGTTTGAACTCCGTCAGAAGTCAGTTGCCCGGGTTCTCAGATTTCTAGATTCTGATCTGCCGAGTCTAGATAGTTCACGGGAGGTGACCGGGGGACTATCGTTGGACAGAACTGTGAGATTTACTCCATCGCGACGCCTCTCGCGGAGCCTTGACGGAATAGAGCCAGCGCGAGAGGGGAGAAGTCATGGTGAACAGGGGGATGAAGAACAGGGGCACGATGGGAGTGCTAGTAAGGATAACTAAGAAAAGAAGTATGTGTCGAGTATGTGTCGTGTAGCTTAATTAGTTAATACTATTTGTTTGACGTTTGATATGAGAACGTAAAGCAAAATCTGGAGTAGAATCAGTGAAGGGTAGGCGCCACCGGGGTGTCTGGGTGATGCTGATAGTGTGAACATCACGGTGTCACGTCTGAGAAGAAGAGAGGGCGCGCGAGTCAGAGAAGTATCACGATATCACACAGGAGTATCCAGATAGAAAGGAAAAGATCTACCTACCACCAGGACGCAGAGCACGTAGAGGGTGAAATCAGGATAATGGAGCGCTGCCAGGACAAGAGAGAACAGAATCGTGGGATCCTAATGTGAGGCGTGGGAACGAGCGAAGCCCAGACGCCGAAGGTGGGGATTATCATATGAGCCGTCAGACCGAGCGGAGCCCAGACGCTGAAGATAAATATCAGACGTCAAGATGGAAGACGCCAGGATCAGAAGCGATCAGAATGGAGTGGTGGATGATCAGGCGTCACCCTGATGCGGCAGCAGAGATACGAGGTGTTCGAGGGGCAATAGCAGAGAACGAGATGCTGTCAGGGCGCAAGAGCAGAGCACCAGATGCTATCAGGCGCAAGAGCAGAGCATCAGGTGCTATCAGGGTACAAGAGCAGAGCACCAGATGCTGTCAGGGCGCAGAGGGCGTAGGGCTCCGTGTCGGGATGGTGTCAGGGCGCAGGACGTTAAGCGACGCAAAATTTGGACGCAACGTCAGATCGATGTTGCGTCCTGATTCGCGGTTGACGTTATATGCGCCAGGTGCACTAGACGCACAGGGCACATGGGGCGCAGACTATTATTTTTGCTGTTGGAGAGAAAACAATTACCAGTAACAATATCAAATCAGCTTTTTGTTCTATTGGACTTATCTCCTATTACTCTAAGATTGTGCTTCACTGCTTACAATTTCTTTTCAACTTCCACCTTATGCATACCTTTTCACCACTTTTCCCAAACTCTTGGTCTCCAAATACCAGCCAAAAGTACAAACTTTAAAAGGTAAGCCAATTAGGTTCTTCAAGTAGTTGGAAAGGTGACTTCTGAGAAGTTGAAAAAAATGATTTCTCACTTGGGGGAAATTGGTACTGGAATCTAGGTAGTTTTAGAAATCTCAGAGTAAGGATGGTGACAAGACTAGCAGAAGGCAATAAACATTACATAAAAGACAAACAAATGATGAATGACTACTACTAGGATTATTGATGGAAGGGAGGCAATGGCTCTCTATAATCTTTGGCAAAAGGCAGATAAAATGAAGAAGGACAAGCTGAACTGAACGTCCCCCTCCATTGATCACAATCCTTCTCCCATCCCAAGAAAACCTTCCCACAGCCACTTACTCTGACCCATTCAGTTCACCACCATCATGTTACATTTGCCTGATTAGCTATTTTTCCAAAATCAATTCTCTCCTCTCCAGACTCCATTGTTCTAGTTAGCGATAATGAAGACACTAATAGCACTCCGTCCTTACCTACTCCTACTCCTAAACTCTAATGACAATGCCCAACCATGATTCCCTTAACCATCTCTACCAATCCAAGGCTCTCTGATAGGCTATTTAGGATGATCTTGTGCAGACAGAAGTAGTTTTTTTTTCTTTTTATTCAATAGATTGTTTTTCTTGATTTTCTTCTTCTCCTTTGGCATGTGGTATTTTTAAATTTTATGTTAGATCTCAATAAAGCTCATATTCATGTTCTCCTAGTTTCTAGCATTTATTTCATCTACTTTTCATTCTTATAGCATCAGAAATGGACTACGCTGTCCCGCTTGGTGGTACCACGCATTATAGGCATTTAGAGTAATTGAAATGGTATATGCCTTTTCAGAACTGAGGAAAGGAGGTAGCAAGGGAGGGAGGAAACTAAGCAAGGAAGGAAAGTAGCAAGAGAGGGAGGCAGCAAGAGAGGGAGGATGCAAGAGGCAGAGAGAGATTGAGGGAGAGAGTGAGAGAGGGAGCGAGAGAGGGAGTATTAGTGGGTATTGGGAGTCACTTGGGTGAGCAAGCAGAAGGGAGCAGTGACACGGGTTTAGTGAAGAGAGATCTCTGATGTGGGCGAATAGCTTGTATGGTGCCGGGCATTTGAAACTAGCCCCCATGGGTAATACAGGAAAATGCTTAGTAATATGCCAAGACTAAAAGAGTTAGGACTATAATATTAGGGGAAACCTTTCATATACCATGAAATCTGAGTGAAACATAGTACTTTTATCCCGGATACCACAATTTTGAAAGACAACAGCCAAAACCGCTAAACAATAAAAATTAGAACTAAATTAAATCAAAGACACTTCTGCCTGCAAAAATAAATAAAAAATTGAAAAAATATATGAAGGAAAAGGAGAATGAAAGAGGACATTATTTATGCCCAGAAGTACAAGTACAGGTTCTTGAATTATGGCTAACAGAGCTCTATGGTAAGCAAAAAAAAAAGAAAACATGGTCACTGTGAGCTTGGCTGGTGAAATAAACCCAGTTATGGTTAGCTCACTGGCCAAGGAGGCAATGTTACAGCAACATGGTCGTGCGCACCCACATCATGGTATACGGAAATGTCTCAACTGCTTTCATGGTATATGAAAGGTTTTCCCATAATATTATGCTCTAAAATGTTCGCTCCTGGGCAAGACCTTCCCCGCTTGACTTCTCATTTGTATTATAGCTACAAATAACCCCGTTCTATAATCCCTATGGTAGAATCTCCACTTTATAACTTTGTTCTCCCATTGGGGTTCCACCACTGTAGTAGCATGATGGCCGTACTTAGAGTATTCTATCTGCCGCTGATGTGCTGTCGCCCGTAATTGCTGATGTCTTTTCAAGGAAACCGGCATTCTCAAATCATCCTCATTAGTCCCAGACATGAGGTTGCTGATGAAGCTTAACTCCTCCTTACTTCACGCATTTTGAGTGTTTGCTTTCCCCCTCTGTGATCATGGAATGTCACTCGGTACCGGGTAGGGTTCGAACAGTCATAAAGCTTTAGAGCATGATCTTGGATCTTAGTGCGGTACTCATATCTTGTCAAGAATGCCTAGCCTGGCCTATATTTTGCGGGGGCAGATTACTCCAACTTGACGTAAACATATGATGGGGATTAGACTACTGCCCTAACTTGAATAAGAGCAACACATCTCAGGGCGTCTGACTTTCCTGTTTTGGCGGGGACTAGAGAAAACACCAGCAAAATAAAACCACGTGTTACTTCGAGAGGAAAGTCAGACGTCCTAAGATATGTCGCTCTTATTCCAGTTGATGTGGTAGGAGGGGGACATCGAATAGGAGGGCTCAGCAAACACTGCCCTAAAAGTGACTTAAAGTGTTAATTCCAGCCGCGATTTTGCTTGTTCCGTTCTTTGAGCCCGTATTCGTTGACAGAACTGAAGGGGGAGAGATGCCGTTTTTCGGTATCTTACCTTCCAAGTGTAATTTACGGTAATTTACGGTATGGTATCAATCATGTAAGGTACGGTAATGTACCGTATTATTCGAACCCTAATTCATCTTGATAGCCTGACAAAATGTCCCATTTTGAACCCCATTTTTCTCACTGAACAACAGCTTAACTGTTAAATGAGAATTACTCAACATAGATTTATCCAGAGCTTCTTAATCTATTAATCTATGTTTTTATTTCTACTCCATGAAGTTGTGATGGGGTGTCGGGGTCATCGGGGTTCTCGCTTTTCCGTGCTTCGTTGTTGTCGATTTCAAGCGCCCGGCACCATACCGTAAACTCTCGTTAAATCCACCATCAGGGATCTCAACAGAAATCACAGTCTAAACCTCAAATAGGCTTAGTAGGGCATGTTGACAAAATTGCGAATACCAGGGGGTGACGCAAGCTGTCACGAGGTGTCACTCGTGACTAGAACAAAAGAGAAAGTGGGAGCACAAACCGCCGTGACTATGGTTTCCAAGATTTGAAGAGAGCGAGAGAGCGAGTGACTTGTATCACAATCTTTCATATAGTCCCAGGCGACCAAGACCTGCCATCGTGGACCCCTTGATCCAAAATTTCTACATTGGGAATAGCCTCTTCTTCAGAAGGTATCATATAATGAAATTTCCTCTGATAGAATTGCTTAAACAATAAAATAGAACTTGGTCCATCTTTTTGAATTTCATATAAGGTCATGCAGGAAGTTATTGTTGAGATTAGAGTTAGAATTAAAGATATTGCTTAATTTTATCTACGGTAATAGCCCTCTCTAGTAGAATTCCAATTAACGATTTAGAGCTCACCAATCAACTGAGAATAAAACAAAAGCCATTAGTGGTCTTGGAAAGGGATTCTCTACAAAATTACCAGAGGTATTATTTTTAAAGCTTTTTCTTCATAGTTGATAATCCATCATGCTCAGATTTTCTGAGAATTTTGGGCGGAGGGCAGGCTTGGGTTGCCCCTGCAATGTTGATACATCATGATAAATAGGCACTAGTGAAATTAGCGTATTTCTTTGATTGGCAAATTCAGCCTCACAGAAGTGGAATGCTATCACATGAGTCCGGATGTTGGTTAGAAAATATCAACAGATGCATTACCTCACAACTACTGGCAACATGGCTCTCATATTAGGTTTAGTGGACCTGTTAAAGGAAAAATATCTGCATCATAGTTTAACCTGAAATGCTTTTGATATCGCTTGATTGACATTTCTAGAAAAATGCGAAACTAGTTTTTTAGTTTGCATTTTAGCGCGATGTAGGGAAATTCGGCACTATCAACACTGCAGGGGATAGCAAAACCGACCTAACCGATGATTGCACAGAGAGAGCAAACTAGGGGGTGCTGCTATGTACAGTCACACCCCTCTATCCTCTAAACGGTCAAATGGCCCTTATGGGACCGTTAATCCACCCCACAGGAATAAAAGAAAAGACTTGTTTGGAATGAGGGAGAATATCTCTCACTAGAAAGATAGAAGGGGTCATTGTGGTACCTCACTTCCACCCGATGTTGCTCTTGGGTGCTCGTGTTGTCATTTGGGTTCGTTAACCCTTTGACAGTCTGAGGGATAATAAAGGGCTTGCGCATGGGGACCTAGGTGCAAGAATGAGTTTGCGCAATAGGTGTATGACAGGTAGCTTGGTAGCTAGATGATAGTGGATTGAGTGGGGCAATATCGCATTGACTTCGAATTCGTTCCCTGCTAAAATCAGTATTCCCGGCTACAACAAGTTGGGCACTAGCAATACTGACTGTTATAGAACAGGTATTAATTCACTACTGAGTGTCTAATATTATCATCACTAAAATATTTTAATAAAATGTAAAAAGAGAGCTGTGTTGCTATGACTTGTTGTTCTGTAGCGATATGATTTCTCTAGGTCTGAAAAGCCCTATTTTACACTTCTTCCAGGTCTCGCTACCCACCAAGGTGTCCAAGACTTTTAGGTTAACAGAAAATAACCTGTCTTCCTGTCACCTAGGTCTCCTTGCGCAAACCCTCTATTACGAATAAACCTTTTGTGAATTTACAGCTGAGGCGGGGCCACTTCTTCGCTGGTTGGCTTGTATATTCACCCAGCTCTAGTCCTCTCCGAACTCCCTCCACACCTTAGCAACGATAATCCAGTACACATCACATCATCTTGTCCCATCACCATTCTCCTTTAAAATGCGCTTTTCCAAGTCTCCAATCCGCTTTGCCGCCTCTGTTCGTATCGACACATTTCGCCATCCCACTGACCACGTTCGCACCGCCTTCGATCGCCGCCGCGGGCAGACAACCAACCACGTGCAGCAGAGGGACGCACCTCTGATCAGCATGCATGACCACCATGTAGCTCTCAGGAACATTGAGGCCAAGTGGCTCAAACTCACTGTGGAGCAGCGGGTCTTTTGGGGAAAGCAGGATGCCATACGCTATCGGGAGCAGCACGCCGAGCTGTCTCAACACTTTAAGGACGAACTCAAGCTCCTTCAGGAACCGCAGAAAGCTTTGATCAACGACCTTTTTGAGCAGAAAGAGCAGGATCAGAAGAGGATTCAACAAGGGATTATCCGAAATTGCGACCTCCTTGTAGGATCATCCCTGCTGTCCCTCTCTACAGATTTTTCTAATTTTTCAACAGTATGCGGCTTTGAAAGAGAGAACAGAGAAGATGATGGTGCTGGGAAATTGCAACCTCTGCGGGGCCCTAGGTGTGTGAGAACAACTTGTGTCTATTGAGCTTTTGCTAATGCTCCACAGAACGCATGGTCTATCTGGCTAAATTGGAGGAAAAGATCCCACCAACTGTGGGGGTACAAGAGGGGCTCGATAAATTGGCACAGCGGAGCGAATTCACTGAGGTTCTTCATAAGGAAGTGCAAGCTCGCAAACTTGTTGTTGAGGATGTTATGGCTTGTTTAAACCATCTCTACGACAAGGTATGCAAGCGTACCAAAGAGATGGAGGATGCTATGGTTGTTGTCAGAGCTGCTAGATATACAGACAATGAACGTGCTGCACTTGTTGTCCTCCTAAAGCTCCAAGATAATTGGCTAGATCCGCTGGACTGGATAGAGGATATGTCAACTTGAAGAAAAGGGCGCAAACAGGGGAAGTAGTTGGCTGTTTGTAATTACGCACTATCTTTCCAGAGTACACATACTTTATCTAGTGGTAGAAAATGGGAGTTGAGACTATCGCGATTACCCTATGATTTTATTGATCTGCGAGCGAAGTCAGCTCTTGTCATGATTCCCCTTCTCTGTCATTTAGTACTTCAGACTACTATATGATGCCTAATTCCGTGCTTACAACACACCTTAGCCAACCAAGACCTACATCGCCATCTTCTAACCCACTAAGTTATTCAAAGAGCCTTTCTTACAACACAATACTTCTCCAAGAACCCGAAAAAAGTCAGTATGAGGAAACATACGGGGGAAAAATTTTCTTAACCCCCAGAAACCACCGCCAGATCCCTATATACGATATATCCTGCTTCTAACTTAGACAAAACCTGCCGTCACACTCTTCCCGGCTCCCCTTAGCATCTTCCCTCCTACCCCCAATCTTCACACCCGTGATCCCGCCCTTTCCTACAGTAATTCAATCGGCCAGGAGCGCTTCCTCGCTGCGGAGCTCCTCCATTATACCGTCCTGGAGCAGCACCTGCCATAGGCTTGCCAACCTGATATAGCCATTATCGCTAGAAAAAGTCCTATCAGTTGAGTTCAACTCAGAGTAAGTAGAGAGAGATCATGGACCCGCTGACCAAAAAGAGCCCAGTTGATGTTGAGGCTTTTAAAAGCAAAGAAAATGACAGTGTCTTGAAACCGGCCTCCCCACACTCTCTCTACTTACTCTAAGTTAAACTCAACTGACGGGACTTTTTCTAACGACAATAACGTGAACGGTCAGACTACTTCATCCGTGTTGTCTTAGCTTTCGGATCTACGGTCTTCTCCTTCTACTCCTTCCATTCCAGCAACTTACACCCTATAGACACACAAATTTGTACTCGCCTCTCACCGCAGCTATCATTTTGCCATAACACAGTATGGTCCTCACTCAGTGCTAGTATCTATGTACTTTGTACTCCCATCCAATTAGCAGATACCCACAACTGCCAGGAACCGACAGGTATAAACCGTGGCAAAGGCTCCCCTCTCTTACCCATCTACAACCCACCTGTCCTCCACCCAGGATCTATCACAACATAACCCCCCCTCCCTCCCACTTCATGCCCTCAAAGAAAACTGAAATGAAAAAACGCAATATCTGTCTGTCTCAGTTTACGCGTATACTCGATCTGCTCAAGTATGCTAATCTAAGTAAGTCACGTACCTATAGTAACTGCTTTGGTGGGAAAAAGAAAGTAAATTAGAGCTAAAATCTGCATCGCGACAGCTCTTATTGGTGGATTGGAAAATGGGGGCCTGGCGCGGGTTCCGTGGGGAGGGTAAGAGGTTTTTTGTTTTTGAGTTCGAGTGTTGAGAGGTATCGGGAGTGGACAAGCGGAAGTGAGCGGTATCATGAGTTTAAGAGGAGAGTGGTCTCCAAAGGAAGCGAACCATTTGTGTTTCTGGTTGAACGATGAGACGAAGGTTGAGAGAAAAAAGAAAGGAAAGAAGAGAGGCAGAAGAAAGAAAGGGAGTGAGAGGGGACAGGGGGTGACCGCAGAAACAGAGAATATTAGAGAACGACCATGACTACAATTTCTAACATCAAGAGTCCCGAGTTGGGGCTCCATGGGGGTTTTTCCTTTCTCATTGCTACTTTGGTAATAGGTTTTCAAGTTTGGTTGGTGAAGTGTGGATGAGCTGTTGAGTTGTTTCGATGAGTTATGGGAAACAGAACCCGGATTGTCCATTGGGGGGGTACTGTAGCTTGTGTGAATATTTCTTGTCGGTTATGATAATTTATGATATCGTCGCTGATTCATCTTGAAAGAATCAAGTTATCACACCTTTTATAAACGCGACCCCTCCGTAGGAGTTGGAGTTTACTGAATCTTATATCTCATCCTGCTTGATTCTTCATACGGGTACTATACTCAATGCCCATAAGTTACTCGCAGGGTTCGCAATAGTCCGACCGGTCTGGTCTTGGAGGCAGGACCGGTTGGTCGGTCCTAATTGATGCCAACGACTGGACGGGCCTAGCTCATGTGGTCCGGTCTGGTCGGGAACCGGTCCCTGACCAGTCTGTATAAAAATCTAGCATAATATTATTATCTTACCTGTGTATAATTTTTCTTTTGTAAGTGAAAACCTCCTCCTTAACATATGATAGGAACACAATCACCCTTACTTCAATTCGGTTATTGGAACTGTTTGATGATGCATGCTCTTGCGACAGTGGTTCTAGTATTCTGATAATGGTTATGCGAAGCGCTTTGTAATGGGGGAGCAATAGAATCCATCTGGTTGTTAAAGTGTCGGACGCGCTTTGGAGCAATACAGCGCTGCAAGAAATCGAGGAATTGAAGAGTGGGATGCATGAAGATTCGCGTGCCTGTGAGAGTCACATTCATGGAAGAGCCAGAAGGGGGATGGAAGCGGGGGACATCCTGGCCGTATACTGTAGAAGTTCTGATAATCTTTCTCTCTTCCTTTATTAGCCAGAGCATGAGAGTCCTTTGGGGGGGGGGAACGCGTTGATGAAAAGGCTTTGGCTCGTGATTAATTGCATGGAAGGAGAACAACTTCTGGTTTATATATACTCCGGTAACTGCAGTTAGTTTGTTGAGCGTGATGGTGAGTGGAAGAATGCGGAAGAACTTCCTCAGAGCAGTCCCGGAGTTTCATTTTATTTTCAGCCGCAGTTTTCGCGACTTTGCTTCTCCTGTTGACGGATAAGCCACCAGCCGACGCACGTTCTATCACTCGGTTTTTGCCCAGTCCACTCAGTCCGACCGGGCCCGGTCCAGTCGGTTCCGACAACCATGACTGTCTAGTCAGTCTAGTATCCACCATCAGACTAGACTAGACTTTGACCTGGTCTAGCTAGTCCGAGCCGGTCTTCGGCAGACCATTGAGAACCCTGGTTACTCAGCGCCTGCAGGAATCGTAACAGACAGATTCAGATCTATCTCTATCGAACGTTCCAGCACACGGAATATCTCATCCAGTGGCGATTCCTCAGTATTTCGGCCCTATTGTATACAAGCTGATTCACCGTCTTGGATAGCAAGAGACGAATCGCTTCAGTATCACCAGAGCCCGGAAGACGCCCTCGTGTTCGGTATGATCTTGGGGATTGCTCATGTTGTTGACGGGGAGATTTACCAGGCCAGGGTGCGCGCGAGGCGACAGGGTGAGTTTGCTAAGGATTTATTTTTTTCAATGGGAGGTGTGGAGAAGAAGTGAGTCGAGGGTTGGGGGAGGATGGTGATGATAATGATGGTGGGTTTGTTGAACACTTTGACGAGGGGGATTTCACAGGCGATGAAGTTAGGCTTAGTTCTATTGGCGGTGGGTATTACGCTGGTGAAAGCGATAGCGGGGATATGAGCGCGGTCACCCATGTGAGCACTTGTAGATCCCATAGCGCAAGGACTTGAGTACGGGATTTACATGAGCTGAGAAATAAGTGTGCAGTTCTGAGAGCTTTCTCATGCTCTATGCGCCCTATGCGGGAGAGGCATTTTGGAAGCCTACGGCGTCCCTGCTCAACTCTTGTCCAGTATCTTTCCCTTGCCATCTGGTAGGGCTGAGATCAAAGAGGTGGGTAAGTTGGGTACCAGGATCCCTAGATTCGGGAATGCCTGTCGGCATGGGGAGAGGAGGTTCATGGCCTGGAAATGGAAATGGTTAAGGCAGTGAGTTTCGGGAGGTAAGGAAAATCAGAAAAAAAAGTCACTATTGTTAGTCTTAGCAGGGCTGGCGAGACACTTGGGTAGGAGGTTTGTTAATGCAAACTTTACTAATGGGGAGGATTCGCAAGGTTATTAGAGTGTGGGAGGTGGACCATAAGCATAATGTTTGAATATTTTTCTTTTTCATTTCCATAGGCCACAGCAATTATAGCAGGAACATTAGAATCCACCAATCATGTTCCAGCACCACCAAATCCCCCCACCAACCACCCCCCCCTCCACGAAAGGCCAAGCATCTCCGAGAAATCTAGCGAATATATAGTAGCAATTAGGGTGACATGAGCTAATGGTCTTGTCGAATTTAATCGTTAGCGATGGTATTCACTTATCGAAGGGTTTAACAAGGCATCTTACGATTGGCTTAACGGACCACATTTATCCGGTTCTTTTTTATCGAGCACTTTGGAAACCTAGAATGAAGAGTGCAGTCAGTCAATTAAAGTAAAGTGGCTTGATGATTTGGGTGGTTCCGGGGAAACTTACATCTGAAGGGCAAGATCCACGCACCCATATGGACATTGGAGTAGGGAGCTTGACAGACGTTATCCGGGGCAGGAAATACAAGCAGCTGTTCAATCTACCGATAAAGTTGATGTTTCGGCTATCATGGAGTAGACTTGGTCCTTGTGCGTCTAGTATGATATGTGATATTCTACATTAGTTTTTTTTTTTTTTTAGGGACTAAGTTTGGTCAGTTCTGATTTTCTTGAAGCATCTGTTGATGAGAAGGGGGCATTGGAGGGCTTACTATTAATAATTATATCAGTCATTTCAACAATGTCAAACTCCCCATTTCCCCCCCCCCCCCCCCTTACTCTTCTCCTCCGACCACTTTACTGGATGGTTCCAGTTGTCTTGAAGCTTTAAGAGGACTACCAGAGCGGCCCTTCTGAAAGGTGGGTGATCAACTGTAATAAGAAGATCATTGTCGTGCCCGTGAGCGTAGGCGGAGTACATTGCGTACAAGAACCAAATTTGGCCTTTGACCCTTGCGGGATCGAGGGATCGGGCCTTACACTCTGGTAGAAGGATGGCCATGATGTCGGCATGCTCGGCTAATAGGTTCAGGGATGTTTGCTTTGTTTTATTTGGCAGTATCTTTTCCTGCGTCTCCGCTTCTTGAATTATGTGTTCTATAGTAAAATGTTAGTAATGGTGAGTTATACAGATACCATCGCAACTGGCTATAGTGAACCTCGCTATAGTGAACGGGGGCTGAAAGGAAAGACTGTGATTGGTCTGCTAGCTGCCTTTCCGCCTCGCTATTGGCTAATCTCTATAGTGAACAGTGTTTTTTTGCGTTCACTATAGCCAGGGGCGACTGTACTCTTACTTACCCAATGCTCCCCTGATCTCGAAGTTTTGATGATATTTCTTGAATTTATCGTCGATCTTATCCCTCGCTGCCTATTGAAAAATTAGACTTCGGATGCCACCCAACCTTAAGCAACGCCCAGTCTTGACGAAAAACCATATAACTTGAGAAAATATGGTATGATCCTACCTTTAGTGCTCGATTTTCTTGAACCAGGCGAGCAATTTCGTTGTTCAGTCTTTGTTCGAGGTACTTGTAGTTCTCCTTTTGTTCGTGAAGTTGGTTTATCATGTTTTGTTTTTCTTTGAGAAATTCTGCCTGGTCATGACGATGCCTTTCTACTTTCTCTCGTTCGCAGGCCCTCTGGAGGTCATAAACCAATTTAGCCCATAGCTTACCATCCTCTGGTAATTTATCGCTACCGCTCCACCTCGCGTCGTTAGTGGTGGGTTTAGGGTGCTGGGCGGAAGTTTTGCTCTTATAGCGGATTCTACAGCCAAGAGAGGTGCTTCTTGGTTTGACTGCAAAAACCTTACAGCGGGTGTACCAGTGGATAGGCATTGTCGTGGCTGTTGGGATGGGGTTTGGGGCGGGGGGCGAGCAAGAGAGAAAGGAAGCGAGGAAGGGAGAGAAGAGGGATGGGAGGAAGAAGGATGGGAGGAAGGGAGCGAGCAAGGGAGAGAGCGAGAGAGTAAGGGAGGAAGGGAGAGGGGAGAGAGGGAGAGACTTGCGCTGCAACCCGTGTTAGCAAAACCTCCTTAACCGATGATTGCCCGTGTTATGTAGTACACTTCTTCGCTGGTTGGCTTGGTGTGACTGCCTAATTTAGCATTTTCGCCCAGCTCCAATCCTTTCCAAACCCCCTCCACACCTTAGCAACGATAACCCAGTACACATCACATCATATTGTCCCATCACCATTCTCCTTTAAAATGCGCTTTTCCAAGTCTCCAATCCGCTTTGCCGCCTCTGTTCATATTGGCACATTTCGCCATCCCACTGACCGCGTTCGCACCGCCTTCGATCGCTGCCGCGGGCAAACAACCAACCACGTGCAGCAGAGGGACGCACCTCTGATCAGCATGCATGACCACCATGTAGCTCTCAGGAACATTGAGGCCAAGTGGCTCAAACTCACTGTGGAGCAGCGGGTCTTTTGGGGAAAGCAGGATGCCATACGCTATCGGGAGCAGCACGCCGAGCTGTCTCAACACTTTAAGGACGAACTCAAGCTCCTTCAGGAACCGCAGAAAGCTTTGATCAACGACCTTTTTGAGCAGAAAGAGCAGGATCAGAAGAGGATTCAACAAGGGATTATCCGAAATTGCGACCTCCTTGTAGGATCATCCCTGCTGTCCCTCTCTACAGATTTTTCTAATTTTTCAACAGTATGCGGCTTTGAAAGAGAGAACAGAGAAGATGATGGTGCTGGGAAATTGCAACCTCTGCGGGGCCCTAGGTGTGTGAGAACAACTTGTGTCTATTGAGCTTTTGCTAATGCTCCACAGAACGCATGGTCTATCTGGCTAAATTGGAGGAAAAGATCCCACCAACTGTGGGGGTACAAGAGGGGCTCGATAAATTGGCACAGCGGAGCGAATTCACTGAGGTTCTTCATAAGGAAGTGCAAGCTCGCAAACTTGTTGTTGAGGATGTTATGGCTTGTTTAAACCATCTCTACGACAAGGTATGCAAGCGTACCAAAGAGATGGAGGATGCTATGGTTGTTGTCAGAGCTGCTAGATATACAGACAATGAACGTGCTGCACTTGTTGTCCTCCTAAAGCTCCAAGATAATTGGCTAGATCCGCTGGACTGGATAGAGGATATGTCAACTTGAAGAAAAGGGCGCAAACAGGGGAAGTAGTTGGCTGTTTGTAATTACGCACTATCTTTCCAGAGTACACATACTTTATCTAGTGGTAGAAAATGGGAGTTGAGACTATCGCGATTACCCTGTGATTTTATTGATCTGCGAGCGAAGTCAGCTCTTGTCGTGATTCCCCCTTTCTGTCATTCTGAACTCCAGATCGCTATACGATACTTAATTCCTTGCTCACAACATACCTTAGCCAACCAGGACCTACATCGCCATCTTCTAACCTGCTAAGCTATTCAAAGAGTCTTTCTTACCGCCCAATACTGCCACAAGAACCCGAAAAAAAGTCAGCACGAGGAAACATACAGGAGAATAATTTTCTAACCCCCAGAAACCACCGCCAGATCCCCATATATGATATATCCTCCTTCTAACTTAGACAAAACCTGCCATCCCATTCTTCCCGGGTCCCCTTAGCATCCTTCTTCCTACCCCCAATCTTCACACCCGTGATCCCGTCCTTTCCTACAGTAATTCAATCGGCCACAAGCTCTCCTCGCTGCAGAGCTCTGTCGTCAAACCGTCTTGGAGCAGCACCTGCCGTAGGCTTGCTAATTTGGTATGTTATTATCATTAGGAAAAGTCTTTTCAGTTGAGTTCAACTCAGGGTAAGTAGAGAGAGAGGGGTGGGTGGGGGCCGGTTTCAAGACACACCAACAAGGCCAGAATAGGAATTTCCAGAGGACTCATAGTTCCACAGCTTTTATTTTCTTTGCTTTTAGGAGCCCCAATGCCATCAAATGGTTCTTTTTCGTTTAGCAGGTTTCCTGAAACTAGCCCCAACGCTCGCTCTCTACTTACCCTGAGTTGAATTCAATTGACAGGACTTTTTCTAACGACAATAACCTGAACGGTCAAACTACTTTATCCGTGTTGTCTTAGCTTTCGGATCTACAGTCTTCTCCTTACTACTACTCCCATTCCAGCAACTTACACCCTATGGACACACAGATTTGTACTCGCCTCTCACCGCAGCCATCATTTTACCATAACACAGTATGATCCTCACTCAGTGCCAGTATCTAAATACTTTGTACTCCCATCCAATAAGTAAACCTCCACAGCCGCCAGGAGCCCGGTATAAACAGTGGTAAAGGCTCCGCCTCTCTCACCCATCTACAACCCACCTGTCCTCCGCGCAGAATCTATTACAACATAACCCCCGGCTCTCTCCCCCCTCATGCGCTCAAAGAAAATCAAAACGAAAAAGCGCAATTTCTTTCTGCCTCATTTTACGCGCATACTCAAGTATCCTATTATGTGGGACTGGTTTAGCATCATCTGGAAAAAACGTGGCTGCGAGTGATGTTTCGTGATGGGCGGTGACTAGATCTAAGTCACGAATACCTTTAGTAACTGCCTTGGCGGGAGAAAGAAAATAAATTGGAGCTAAGATCTGCATCGTGACAACTCTTATTGGTGGATATGAAAATAGGGGCCTGGCGCGGCGTCTATGGGGAGGGTGAGAGGTTTTTTTTTTTGAGTGTTGAGAAGTATCGGAGCTCGGAGTGGGCAAGCGAAGCGAACAGTATCACAGATTCCAGTGAAGTGCGATATCTGAAGAGGGCAAACAACTTGTATTGCTCAATAGACTAAAGAGAGGAATTAAGAGAAAGAGAAAAGAAAGAAAGCGAAGAGGAAAGAAAGAGGAACGCAGCGTTGAGGGGAGGGGTGACGCAAGCGGTCACGAGGTGTCACTCGTGACCGTGACAACAGAGAAAGAGAGAACACAGCCGTAACTATGAATACAGTTTCCAACATTGAGTTCAAGTGTTGAGAGGTATCGGGAGTAGACAAGCGGAAGTGAGCGGTATCACGAGTTCGAGAGGAGAGTGATCTCCAAAGGGCCCGAATAATTCGTATTGCTGGTTGAAAAAAAGAGAAGAAGGTTGAGAGAGAAAAGAAAGAAAAGGGAAGAAGAGAGGTAGAAGAAGGAAGGGGAGCGCAGATGCTGAGAGGGGACAGGGGATGACGCAAGCGGTCACGAGGTGTCACTCGTGACCTGAGCAACAGAGAAAGTGAGAGCACAAACCGCCGTGACTATAGTTTCCAACAGGGAGCGAGGGAACGGGTGAGCGAGTGACTTGCGTCGCAATCTATAGTATGGCTCTAGGAGACCAAGACCGCCCTCTTGGTCTGACTGCCTAGCTTAGCATATTCACCCAGCTGAGGGCGAGCTCTGGTCCTTTCCAAACCCCCTCCACACCTCAGCAACGATAACCCAGTACGCATCACATCATCTTGTCCCATTACCATTCCCATTTGAAATGCGCTTTTCCAAGTCTCTGACCCGCGCCGCCACCCCTGTTCACACCGACACATTTCGCCATCCCACCGACCACATTCGCACCACCTTCGATCGCTGCCGCGGGCAGACAACCAACCATGTGCAGCAGAGGGGCGGACCTCCGATCAGCATGCATAACCACCGTGCACCTCTCAGGAACATTGAAGCCAAGTGGCTCAAACACACTCTGGAGCAGTGGGCCTTTTGGGGAAAGCAGGATGCCATACGCCATCGGGAGTAGCACGCCGAACAATCTCAACACTTTAAGGACCAACTCAAGCTCATTCAGGAACCGCGCAAAGCTTTGATCAATGAGCTTTATGAGCAGAAGTAACAAGATCAGAAGAGGATTCAACAAGAGATTTTGCGAAATTGCGACCTCAAAGTAGGATCATCCCTATCCTCCCTCTCTCTACAGATTTTCTAATTCCTCAACAGTTTGTGGCTTTGAAAGAAAGAACAGAGAAGATGATGTTGCAGGGAAATTGCAGCCTCTCTGGGGCCCTAGGTGCGTGAGAACAATATGTGTCTATTGAGCTTTTGCTAATGCTCCACCACAGAACACATAGTCTATCTAGCTAAATTGGATAAAAAGATCCCACCCACCGCGGGGGTACAAGCGTCTTCGATAGCAAGAGACAAATCGTTTGAGTATCGCCAGAGCCCGGAAGACGCCCTCGTATTCGGTTGGATCTTAGGGATTGGGCATGTTATTGACGAGGAGATTTACTGGGCGAGGGTGAGCGCGAGGAGACGGGGTGAATTTCCTAAGGATTTCTTTTTCAAAGAAGATCGAGGGTCGGGGGAGGATGGTGATGATAATGATGGTGGGTTTGTTGAGCATTTTGACAAGAGGGATTTCACACCAGCTGCATTCGTACCATCATTAATCGTTGTCTTAGACCGGCAATTAACAATGCGCAGTACAGTACAAGTCTGATGAGCCATGAGGCTAATTCGCTCAAACTCTCTCTGAAGCAGCACGCCCGGTTTGGAAAGCAGGAGGCCATACGCTCTCGGGAGCAACAGGCCATATTATTCCAACACTTTGAGGACCAACTCAAGCGCTATCGGGAACAGCCACACCCCGCTCAAACGCTTTCAAGAGCAGGAGCAACAGTACCAGAAGATGGTTGAACAAAAAAATATACAAAATCGCGAGCTCCTTGTAGGATCATCCCTGCTCTCCCCTTCTACACGTTTTCTAATCCTTCGACAGTGTGCGGCTTTGGAATAAAGAACAGAGAGGATGAGGTTGGAGGGAAGATGTAATCCCTGCAGAGCCCTAGGTGTGAGAGCAATCTGTGTGCATTGAGCTTTTACTAATGCTTCACTGCAGAACGCATAGTCTATCAAGCCAAATTGGAGAAAAAGATCTCACCAACTGCGGGAATAAAAGAGGGACTCCGTGAATCAGCAGAAGGGAGAGAATTCACTGATATTCTTAAACTAGAAGTGAAAGCCCACAAACTTGATGATTGGTATGTTATGCCTGCTTTTGACGATCTCTACAGCCAATCAAAATACAACACCCATGGCAATGATGGCGCTATTATTATTGTCGATGAGACTTGTTGGATGGACAATCACCGCGCTGCACTTGTTTGCTTCCTAAAGCTCCAAAGCAGTCCATGCCCACTGCCCTGGAAAGAGGAACTCTATAAAAATCCAAAAGGAGGCGAATAGAGTATGCAGATAGGTGTTTGCACATTATACGCTACCTCTTTAGAAAACTCATACTTTACCTGGCCGCAGAAAAAGGGGTTGAGGATATCGCAATCGCCCTGCAATTGCAGTGATCGGTGAGTAGAGTTAGGCCTTGTCGTGATTCCTTACTCTGCACTCAGAACCAGGCCGCGATAGGATGCATAATTCCGAGCTCACTACATACCCGTTGCCCATGGGGACCTACATTGCCATCTTCTAACCCAGTAAGTTGTTCAAAGAGCCTTTCGCAACAATTTTTTATAAAAAAAAGAAGCTTCCCTACAATTTCATGATAATATACAAGATTGCTCCCAATGTAGTCTATTTTTCTATAAACTTAAATATTCCTTCATTTAAAAAATGTTTATCGGGAGAAAACGTGACTTTCCAAACATTTCTTTCACCAATTCCTAACGCTTTGCAGCGTCCCTTGTTTACTCAATCTTAACCTACAAAAACGCTGTTCCCAAACTGTTTCAAAACTTCAGAAACTACTATTTGCAAATAGAGCATAGTTAAGCACCCCGGCGCACTCAAACATCGCCGTGCCAAACAACCCCTAAGCCTTTTGCCTAATTATCTTCCAATCACGGGTCGGCGATCGAGAATCTGCCTGCTGTAAGGAAACCTGATATATCAGCATTTTCTGCAGCATGAGCTCCTGTAGTAAAAGGCATTATTACCCCACACCATAATATTTGATAGTTCAAGGCACCGCTTCCTGAGGTAATTTACGGTATCATACTAACCAATTAGGTATAATACAGCATGGTAACATAGGGTATTATTCCAAGATTACATTCCTAGGGCAACGCAAGGTTTTTCTGCCTAACCCGAGAGATCATATGGACTCATAGCGCCCAACCTAAGCATAGGCCAAATATCACAAGAGGAAAAAGCAGACACTTCAGTAGGGCAAAGGAGGCCCCCTGAAGATAAGATATGCCAGCTCGCCGATGAGTCGACATCGCGCAGCACCATAGTCCGTTCCTTCGTTCTAATGAAATTAAGGCTGAATACCGGACATGCTCAAAGAAACTCGTTATGAGCCTTGCTATGGAACATTTGAGCCATACGCCGGTGACCGAAAGAGGCAGAGATTATGACGACAATTGTTAAGATATTCATCAAGGCAGCCTTCATAGTGTATTCGGGAAATCGGGTTTAGTGGAACGGATTGGAGAAGGTATACCAGCGTTGGCTGAGAAGTGCCCTTCAAAATAGCACCCCTCACACATAATCAGCACCTAAGGTGCTACGGCAGGTTAGGCTGCACTATACAACTAGCGGGTGGAAGATCTTGGCACCCCCTCGTAAATTGTCGTGAAATTGATCATGATCGCAACAACAAGTAAGGCCATAACCTACCATGCCACCGTCACGTCCTCCTAAAAAGTACCTAAGTCCAGACGAGAGGTTCCGTATTATTAGTTTACGGATACAACAGAAGTCCTGGGAAGAGATTGTCCGTGAAACAGGGGAAAAAAAAAGCACTATTCGAAACATCGTTACCCACTTCCTCAAGCATGGTACCTACCATTACCTCCCCAAACCCGGCCGGAGGAGAAAATTGGATGACCGTGGCCTGAGGCGACTAGAACGTGCTGTTCTAAAAAACCCTGCAGCCACGATCCAGGATCTTACACGAGAGGCGACATTGGACTCTGGAGAAAATGCAGTAAAGAGGGCACTAAGGGAGTTAAAGTTTGGGGTTTTCCAGGTAAAGAGGAAGTTTTGGTTGAGCAAGGAGGCTATGATGAAGAGGAGGAGATGGTGTTTAAAGAAGAGGAAGTGGACGGAAGAAGATTGGAGGAAGATCATCTGGTGTGATGAGGTTCGAATCGAAGTTGGTTTAAGGTCAGGACCGTTGCGTGTACGCCGCCGTCGTGGAACTTCTCTTTGGCCCCGATATATCCAGCCAACATTTCACTCCGGACGATTTGGTATAAGCTTTTGGGCTGCTTATTCCTATGGAAGTCGTACCCCGCTCATATTCCTTCGTCGCCGAAGGCCTGAGGAGTATGAAAGAGAGAGAGATCGAGGTGGACTAAATGCTACTCAATATAGGAATGAGGTTCTAATACCCTATCTTATTCCATATTGGGAGAGGCTTCAGGGAGGACCTCGAGGGCTGCACTTTATGCAGGATGGTGCTGGACCGCATCGAGCAAAGAAAATCGCCCACTTTCTTGCTCAAAGTAGGATACAGATATTATCCTGGCCCGCCTCGTCGCCTGATCTCAATCCCATTGAGAATGCCTGGCGTATGCTCAAGCAAAGACTATGGAAGCGATTCAGGCAACGATACTCTCGACCCCAAACCGAAGAGGAGCTCAGGCAAGCAGCACAGGACGAGTGGGATCTAATTCCACAGAGGATACTTGATCGCTGGGTTGACTCGATACCGGAGAGAATTAGGGAGGTTTTGCATGCAAATGGAGGACATACAAAGTGGTGATGGAATCACTACCTTTTCTTCTTTCATTTTACATATCTCTTGAAATTTTATTTTCTCTCCGTTTTTGTGTTCACGATATTTCATTCGTATTGTGTTGTCTTCACAGTGGGGGGGTGCCAAGACTTTCCACCCGGTAGTTTGTACTATGCATTTGGAGTTTGTAGTTCTTGTAGGATTAGAGTCAATTTCACAGTTAAAGGACTCCTCGCCATCTCCTTGGCTGGCATAACAATCGAAAACTTATGCCACTCTAAGACATAGGAGGACTATGGGGGCTCTGGGTATATTTCAGTGATAATGTGCGTAGGCATGATCACATAGCTAACATTTATTAATTATCATAAATTCCCAGCTGTGCAAACCTCAGAACATAGCTAATAATAGCCTTTGATCATGTCTACGCATATTATTACTGAAAAATACTGAGGTCTCTCTTAGTCATCCTATAGAGTGGCATAAGATTTTCCATCGTTACCCCAACCAAGGAAATATCGATTTTCCTGGATGGTCAGGACAGTGGGATGCTTTGAGCCTTCCAACCTCATCTTTAAGCTCACCCAGGAGGACGTTCCGGATAAGCATGGTCTTTGTTAAACCAAGTCCATCGTGAAAGCTACTCACCATCATACCTTACTTACAGACAAGCTTTTATATCGCTTTTCGTGGGTGTCGGAAACTATTGCACAGTATACCTTCTCCTCTATCTCTAAACAATTGCGAATCTATATTTTAGAGGAATGGAAAGGGGAAGCAAAAAGATAAATAAAGAACAAAAAAACAAAAAGTGCAATAAAAGAAAATAAGACGCAAATTTCAAGCCACCCCCACTTACCTTTGAAGCAGTAGAGATAGCCCTCCACTAAATCCGAACCCTAGACTTTAAACAGGATCACAAATCCTGACTTGACTCCATAGGAATACCGGTAACCGATAACCTGGATAGAGAGTTAGACGGGTATGTGATATTAGAGATATGTACATTCCACTTGGATAATTTCTTTCCACCAAAAGGAAATCAAATGTAAGCTATGTAATGGAGGCACAATCCTAGCTAGTAGTCGTTAGATATGTTGGCTAGTCTGGGGGCTATCCCTTTATCCGTCCCGGTTTTCACACACTTTTAGTGATTTTAGTACGGGCGCCTAGGGGCGTCCTATGGCAAGAAAGGTAACGATGGACAACACCACGAGATAAATCAAGATCTGGTGAAGTACTCCTACTTGTACCATAGTCGGGAGCAGATCTACGCAGAAGACCTGGTTTCCATCATGGCAATACTGAGTAGTACTCATTTAGCACTATTCTGAGCACTACACCACCTCCAAAGCACAAAGTTTTTCATATCACGATTACCCAAATAGGCTAGGTTTTAAGATTTTTGAATGGGGGTGCAATATCTAAGCAGTGAACAGGATACCGGTACCACCCTTCCTGTTCATCATATGATACTTACATCATGCTTGTCACAATTATTCCTAACTTTGCTCTCTTTAGTTACTTCACCACCGATCTGTGCACACCTCACCTCTTGTGACGTGTCACCTTTTGGTCGAAGATGGGGGGATTACCCAATCAACGCCCTTGGGGCCTTTCTCACGATGACTTCATGTCCTGGGGATTTGGGTTTACGTGGCCCTTTTTCATCGATAAAGTCCAGTGGCGATGTCTTTCCATCACTTTGGCACTCGAAGTCGGAGGTTCTATCTGATGGCTTCATGTCCTGGGGATTTGGGTTTACGTGGCCCTTTTCCATCGATAAAGTCCAGAGGTGATGTCTTTCCATCACTTTGGCACTCGGAGTCGGAGGTTCTATCCTCTGGCGAACCTATGCCGCTCATTTTGTCGCCCTCAGGCTCAATTTACGGTTGCGGTGACTTTGGAGGGCTGCCCGTGCGGGGTAGCCTGATTTATTTGCTTTTTGGTTTTGGTGGTATCCTGTGTAGAGTATGAGCCACGTTGTGGCTGGTGTGGCAGATGGTTTTTGTGTGTGGCGGACGGTCGGCTGGGTCTGGCCCGTTTGGTTATTTTTGGCGAAGCCCAGGTGTGATATCTTTTGTCACTCTGGCACCTGGACTCGGGGGTTTTACCCCTGGGGAACATATATGGCCCTTGTCCCGTTGTTTCGGTCGACTTGTGGTCACTCGCGGCCTCTTTGTCGGGCACTTATGATCTTTGGGAATTTTGGACTGTGGCTTGGGCTGCAGATTTTTGTTGTTTTTTGTTGTTTTTGATTTTTTGAACCGTGGTTAAGCCACGGGTTTTGGAATTTTTAACTCTGGCTTAGGCTGCAGATTTTTTGTTTGTTTTATTTGTTTGTTTTATTTGTTTGAACCGTGGTTGAGCCACGGGTTTTTGGAATTGTTAACTGTGGCTTGGGCTACAGGTTTTGTTGTTTTATTATGTTTTGGGATTATTGGATGTGGCTTTATGCTACGGATTTTTTGGGAGTGTTGGACCGTGGTTTTATGGCGCAAATTTTTTGGGATTGTTGAACCCTGGTTTTGTGCTGCGGGTTTTTTGAAATTGTTGGACCGTGGTTTTGTGCTGTGGGTTTTTTTGGGATTGATGGATCGTGGTTTTATACTGCGAATTTTTTGAAATTGTTAGACCGTGGTTTGGGGCCACGGGTTTGGGGTTGTTTTGTTTTTGTTTTTGTTTGCGGCCAGTACATCGGCGGGTGATGGTCGCTGGTTGTGTTTTGGTGGAGGGTGTTGAAGGGGGATTTCTTTTGTTGGTACCTGTGTTGGGTGGTTTATTTTGAAGATTGCTGTGTTCTGGCCGGATGCTCGGGCTCTGTAGTGGGGTTACTACGCGTCGCGCGGGCGGTACTTTCCAGATGTACTGCGGGATAGGCAGGTTGGGTTGGCTTACCCTGGGATTGTAATGCCGTTTGGTGCTCATAAGCCTGGATTGGCGGTAGCTCCTCTAGTTATAGGAATAAAGTATATTGAAACCACCGATCGCTTCCACTACCAGCTCTACGAGCACTTAGCGCGGTGCTTGAAAACGTACGAAGGGATGGTTCGTGCCGCACCATGGCTGATGCAACAAGGACGCCTTGCCAAAATTTGAGGTAGGACAAAAATGTGCCCATGTTCAATTATCAGCCCTTTTAAACCCCCCCTCATTTATTATGTAATCTAGATATAATACCTCTTCGCTTAAGTAATTAAATTCGCTGTGCGTAAACCTTGTTTTTCAAAACCCTTACTCTCTCATGAGGTCGGCTCATTGCCCAAAGATTGCTACAGTGAGATACCGGCTGCCCACACAGAGACCGAAGGGAGGCTAAGGGCACCACGGTTACTAGCTACAGAGCTAGGCACAGCCTGGGGGGGATGCGAAATGGAAGATGCAGGAGGCGGAGGGATTGATTGTCTATTTAGTGGATTAGAAGTGCTCACGCGAGAACTGTCCTTCCGAAGTGGGATCCGTGACCGGCAGTGGGATCTTTATGAGGGTCTTGGGGGGGCAGACGGCATTAATTTGCTCGGAAGGGAATTTACAAGTCTTGGGTATGGCGGGCGTAAGGAAAAGAGAGATGAAATGCTCTTCAAGGCTGGAAGAAAGAACCCATAAATGAGCAATGGCATTGTACTTTTCCCTCATACAGGGATTGGTCAGATTAGCGGTTTTCTGATCACATTTTACCACAGGCTATGATAGTACATTTAAATTTGGTTTCTACATAAGGACATCTTAATAATAAGATCTTGAAATATGGAAATGAATGTGGGTAAGTAATCATTGCTTTTGATTCTACTGTACTCGAGTAGTTCAGATGGAGCATTAGTCATGAAGCGATAAGGTTTGTCAGGCTAGAAACTTATGGCAACAATGGAAGGACAAGACAAGCGCTTGGCAGAAGTAAAGTGACTAGCTGGCAAGAAGTCTATTGTCCCCACGAAGAGCTAGATGTGTTCCTCCTATATCTGGTTACGGAGCAAGCGCTAATCTCAATGTATTTTATATTTTTCATCTGGAAACGCAAGTAGGCCAGGGACCTAGAGTGTATAACTTAATGGCCATCGCTTAAGGGAACGGGGCAAGCTATCCGGATGAGATGAGAGCGACGCAGACACTAATATTTTCTTCCCTCAAACCAGAACCAGGGTCCATATAGGTGTGGATACCCACACTGAGGCAATTAGGCTCAGTGACAAGTTGCCAAAGCCCAAGTAACTGAACGTGCGCAGTCTTGGAGTCGTGCACCTGCTGGGTTGGGAACTGAGGTATAGGTAGGAATGATGAGAACCGTAATAGCAAGAAAGCTGAACTCCCCTAGAGATCAGAGGTAGCGCCTAAAAAAGGCGGATCAGAGGCCGAACAGAAGAGCCTCTCATCCTCGACTAATTACAACTCGCATTGCCTACCACAGCTAGGAATGTTTTCCTTACCGTTTCACGTCAGCCATACTAGATTGGAAAGCCTAAGGAAAGTGTTTCTCAAGGATGGTTTAACAGCGGAGCTTGGCGACGAGGGGGCGCTATTAATTGATAGAATTTCTGCACGAGAGGACGGGGTTAGAGAAGTGATGATTGGGGGTGTGAAGGGGGGACACTGAGGCGAGTGGAGAGGAATGGGATGGCAAGTTTTGTAGAAGCAAGAAGGAGGATATATGGAGATCTGGCGGTGGTTTCTGGGGGTTAGGAAACCTTCCTTCTGAATATTTCTTCGTGGTCGACATGTTCTCGGGCTCCTGTCCTATTGCCGTTTGGTAAGGAAGGCTCTTTGAATAACTTACTGGGTTAGAAGATGGCGATGTAGGTCCCCAAGGGCAACGGGTATGTAGTGAGCTCGGAATTAAGTATCCTATCGCGGCCTAGTTCTAAGTGTAGAAAGGGGAATCATGACCAAGCCTAACTCTACTCACCGATCAGTACAATTACAGGGCAATCGTGACATCCTCAACCCCTTTTTCTGCAGCCAGGTAAAGTATGAGTTTTCTAAAGAGATAGTGTATAATGTACAAACACCGACCTACATACTCTATTTGTCTCCTTTTGGAGATTCACGAAGTTCCTCTTTCCAGGGCAGTGGACACGGCCAACTGCTTTGGAGCTTTAGGAGGCAAACAAGTGCAGCGCGTTCATTGTCCATCCAACTAGTCTCGCTGACAATAATAGTAGCGCCATCATTGCCATAGACGTTGTATTTTGATTTGCGGTAGAGATCTTCAAAAGCCTCCATAACTTGCCGATCATAAAGTTTGCGGGCCTTCACTTCCAGTTCAAGAATATTAGTGAACTCTCTCCCTTCTGCCAATTCACGGAGTCCCTTGGTTATTATCGCAGTTGGTGAGATCTTTCCCTCCAATATGGCTTGATCGACTATGCGTTCTGCCGTGAAGCATTAGTAAAAACTCAATATACACATATTGCTCTCACACACCTAGGGCTCCGCAGGCATTATATCTTCCCTCCAACTTCATCCTCTTTGTTCGTTCTTCTAAAGCCGCACACTGTTGAAAGATTAGAAAACGTGTAGAAGGGGAGAGCAGGGATGATCCTACAAGGAGCTTGTGATTTTGGATATTTTTTTGTTCAACCCTCATCTGGAACTGTTGCTTCAGCTCCTGAAATTGTTTGAGCAGGGGGTCCTGCTGTTCCCAATTGCGCTTGAGTTTGCCCTCAAACTGTTCGAGTGATCTGGCCAGCTGCTTCTGAGAGCGTAAGGTCACCTGCTGCTTTTGAGAGTCTAAGGTCTCCTGCTGCTCTTGAGAGTCTAAGGTCTCCTGCTGCTTTTGAGAGTCTAAGGTCTCCTGCTGCTTTTGAGAGCCTAAGGTCTCCTGCTCTCTAGACTGGGCCTGCTGTTCCCTATAGCGGTTGAGTTGGTCCTCAAAGTTTTGGAATGATATGGCATGCTCCCGAGAGTGTGTGGCCTCCTGCTCTCTAAACTGGGCCTGCTGTTCCTTATAGCGGTTGAGTTGGTCCTCAAAGTTTTGGAATGATATGGCATGCTCCCGAGAGTGTGTGGCCTCCTGCTCTCTAAACTGGGCCTGCTGTTCCTTATAGCGGTTGAGTTGGTCCTCAAATTGTTGGAACGAGTTGGCTTGCTGATCGTGAGAGTGTATGGCCTCCTGCTCTCTGAACCCGGCGTGCTGCTCCCGAGAGTGTTTGAGCGACTTAGCTTCAGACCGCAACAGACTTGTACTGTGCCTGAGTATGGTAATTGGAAGTCCACCCCTCTGCTGCGCATGGCTAATTGCCGGCCTAAGACAACGATTAATGCTGGTATGCATGCGGTTGGCGGGATAGCGAAATGTGCCTGTACGAACAGCGGTGGTAGAGCGGGCTAGAAACTTGGAAAAGGACATTTTAAATAGGGATGATTATGGGACAAGGCGATGTGTACGGGGATGGTTGTTGCGGAGGTGAAGTACTCCCAAGGTCGTGACTTTTATATTGCGAGTAGACAAGAGGGAGCAGTGTTGGATAGCAGAGTATAGGGTATGGGGTTGTGCAGTTTGAGTGGATATGTGGATCTGCAGGTTTGCGGGTATGCGGCTAGGGAGATGAGGGAGATAATAGGTGGTTTAATCAAAATTCGGAAGGAGATAGCGGTCCCAAACACCGGCGTTGCAGCCACTCGCCCCGGAGAGAATGTCATCCCATTGAACAATTACACTCTTGAGAAGGGATACAGACAATACCCACAGCCTACGATACAGACCGCTAACTATAGTCAAAAGCGCTGCAGCAATTACCATTTCTTTTCCAATCACCGGCAGCTAGAGCCCAGATGTATCAGTCCCATAAAATGTTATCAGTTCTTCGATTCAACAGGACATATATAGAGGGCCTGTGTTTCATCCAAGATAGAGACTTAGTGCCTAGTGCTTCTCATTCTTGTTGTTTCTACGAAGGAAATACTACATCTCCACCCCCCGTCGGCCCTAACAGTGTGTTATGTTATCCGACTCGCTCCCCCATCAGCCTCTACAGCCACAAAGGTCATTTACTTCCGCAATGCCCGACACTGCGAATGGATAAGCCCGAATCTAGGACAGTTAGTTCAGGACCAGACCATCCCAACTGCTCAGTCGAATCAACTGAGAAGTCTCCACAGCAGTCTCAGAATGGAGAAGTTGGTATGGTGGAAATAGAGACAAGGCCATCGGCATTTGATGAAGGAGTGAAATTTCAGGAGGCTACTATGACCAAAGTAGATACACCTGACACATCAGGGGAAGTTCAGAAGAAAGATAATGAAGATGATAGATCAAATATTCCGGATTCAGAAGGTTCACTGGCATGCATTACGAATCAGAACATGGACCATGATGAGGATGATGATGAAGATGGAGAATTTGGTGATGAGGATAAAGCTGTCACGGACAGCCTGATAGTATGAATGAAAGACAGATTATTACAAGTTACGGGTCTGGCACAGAAACAGATTAATTGGGAATTTGAATGAGAGACTAGCTGGCTTGAATGATGGTTGCCGGAAGGGTAGTAGAACTGATTCATTAATGGTGAATATGGCAGCACTTCATGAAATTGAGATTTGCGTTAAGCAGATGGTGGAGACGTGGGAACATAGCCAGAGGACTATTGTATGGGAGCAGGATGATGCACACACTCTGGAAATGGCGAAAACGGGAGTGGGGCGACACGGAGTAGCAGAGACTCATAGGTAGTCACTCGACCGTTTTTGCAGAGGACTCAATGGGATATGAGAGTGATGTACAGGTGAAGCGAAGCGTTTGTATCGCCTTCGGGGGCGAAGGCAGAGGGAGGAGGAGACCCTTATGACCTAGGATAACCTCATAGGGTAGTTTTAGTAGCCGGGAGAGCGTTTGCGGTTTGCGCACCCACTAAACAAACCCCCTGCGTTGTATATAGCTTGGTATGTAGAGTTTTCTACATAATATAAGCCACCTCTTTCTTTCCTTAGTTAGACAAGCACGGTAACCCCCCAGGCAATCAACCAATAGACTCGTTTCCTCTCTATTTCAATTGGGTCTATCTCTTCCTCTTTCATTCTACCTCTGTTCAGTCAATTAAGCAAGATATCATCAAAGCATTTCCCTATCGATTTATTTTCCGGCTTAGTAAAAGGTCAGAGCTACACGCACGCGGCGAGATACAGCTCGGTCGAACACGCCATCCAACTAAGTCATAGCTATCTAACACCCCCACACCGGTACAGTACTCCACGATCGGCCAGCTTCTCTACCAGGCCTTAATCCTATCAAAAATGTGTAAAGGTTAACTACGCAGCGGATCAAGACAAGGAATCCCCCCCCAAAAAAAAAACCATCCGCGAGATGAGAAAAAGCGGTTCAGGAAGAGTGAGATCACTTATAGCAAAGTAATTGAAACCTATATACAGATAATATACCGAAAAGGTTTGTGAAAGTCAAGCTACGAAAAGGGTGCAAGCTGAGTTCTAATGTTTTTTCTTGGTTTTTCCTACATTCGCCTCCTGTACTACCTCAGAAATTTTGAATTTTTCTTCTATTATACTTCAGTTGTTGATATCGAGGTTATTTGAGCACAGCACCGGTAGATCGTTCAAGGATTGGGATTTGTAGTTGTTACCGAAGACTTTGGTCCCCCAGCCTCGTACTGTACTGTATCATACCTCCATAGCACAGATAACTTATAACTTAATACTTCAGATTTGAGCTCTCCATATTCAAGAACGTCGACCTGTATAGTACGCTAATAGCTCTGACAAATATATAATACAGCAAATGAAAACCAGATAAACTCCGTAGTCGCAATTGCACCTCACTAATTACCTCCCACAAACGAGCCAGATATCGAAATATTATACGTCTTATCCCCCGTCCTCCCCGCTCCATTTCTAAACCCCTCGTACCCTTTCTGACACTTAACCGCGACCGGGTGTCCCGCCCCAAGTTGCTTCTCGACTCCTCCACAGACCCTGCGGTACTCCTCCTCCGCTTCCTTTACCCGTCCCATGCTCGCATGCACACCTGCTAGTAGCAGTCGAGCGAGATAAGTATCGACGTGATCAAATCCAAGCACCTTCTCTCTCCCCTCCGTCGCTCGACGAATCAGCTTCTCCGCCTCTCCATAGTCCCCTCGCCCGAATAATGTGTCAGCAAGATTATGCATAGCAGTCAATGTATCCGGATGCTTGCCGCCAAACTTTTTCTCCCTCCCTTCAAGTGCGCGACGATGCAGCGCTTCCGCCTCGCTATGGTTCCCTCGAACAGAGAGTATTTTTGCCAAGTTTGTTGCACTAGTCAGTGTATGTGGATGCGACACACCAAGGTTTTCCTCGCGGCCTTTCAGCGCCCGCCGACTAAATCGTTCCGCTTCTTCGTATTTGCCCAGTAGCATGAGCGTTTCGTCAAGGTTGCTGAGGCTTCGCAGTGTCTGTAGGTGGTTTGGTCCGAGGACTTTTTCACGCCTTGAGAGGACGCGACGGTGCATTTCTTCGGCGTCGGAGTACTTTCCCTGGGCGCTTAGCACTAACCCTAAATTGCTCATGGCAGCCAGGGTGTCTGGATGCTCTGGACCGAGGATCGCTTCTCGGCCTTCGGCAGAGCGACGGGACATGCATTCTGCTTCGCCGTATTTCCCTTGGTGCCGCAGGGTTGTAGCGAGGTTTAGGTAGCCGGTGAGCGTATCCGTGTGATCCAGCCCAAGGGTCTTTTCCCGCCCGGCGATGGCACGGCGGGACATGAATTCGGCTTCCTCGTATCTTCCGAGGTGGCCGAGCACGACGACCAGGCAGTCCATACTGGACAGGACGTCCGCGTGCTCGGGGCCTAGAATTCTTTCTCTGCCTTCGAGTGCCCGCCTGTTCATTTCGGCAGCCGCGTCGTATTTGCCCAGTGAATTAAAGATTGCTGCTAGCTCTGCGCAGCTGGAGAGAGTGTCAAGATGGTCCGGCCCAAGCGCCGCCTCTCTACCCTGTAGCGCCCGATGACTAAAGTCCTCCGCTTGCTCATATCTCGCGGTCAGTCTTAATATCGCAGCTAGGACTTCAATCCTCGCCCAATACGCGGCATCGAGCTCGCCGCTCTCCTCACGAAAAGCTATACACTGACGGATATGCGCCTCAGCACTAACGTAGCTGCCCGCCTGGCAGAGATAGCGTGATATCCGGTAGGAAAGAAGGTCTACCAAGGGACCCTCCGAACCTTCTAGAACCGCGACGGCATGGGGCAGATAGGCACGGCAAACACCCCGTACCCGATGCTCGAATTCGGGGAATAGTTGCGCAACAGCATCCAAGGCTCGGCCTCTCCATGTAACCACTTCTTGCCTCGCCAAATATGCATGTATCGACAACTGCACAAGGGAATGCAGCTCGTAAGCCGGTTTCCCACTAGCATCACAGGTGATTTTAGTAACCAGTGAGAAACAGAGGAGTTTTCCAATGGCACTCCGGTATCGCACAGGATCCTCGATCCCTTCCAACCCTGAATTTAGCAATAGTTCCTCCGGGATGCTCTGGCGATCGAGAAACGCGGTGAGGAAGAGAATCTGGGCGGCCATTGGCATCTGCTGCCTCAATCGCTCGAAAGTGATGAAGTACGCGCTCAGTATACTCTCCGTCATGTCTTCCTTGCCCTCCCTGTAGATGTCGTTAAACCCTTGAGACAAAAGATCCTTACTCGATTGATCCCTTTTTTTGAAGATGGCAAGGTATTCATGCGCCAAGGTCTGCGTTTCAGTCATGTAAGCCGCAGCGCCAACAATGCCTAAAGGGACATAATCGAGCAACTCTAGAATCTCCATGACGGCATCATCTTCATCCTCCTCGATATTTGGTACATCACAGCAGCGCTGGAGAAATAGTGATTTAGCTTCCTCGACAGTCATTTTGTTGACTTTGATAGCTTTGCACCCGAGTCTGCTGGCGACTTGTCGCGACCGTGTAGTTACGACCATCATGCCCTTGGGGCCGTGGGGTAGAAACTTTGCGATCGCGCTGCTATTGTTGGCAAAATCGGCTTCGTTATCCGCATTATCCACAATCAATAGCCAGTTGCCAGAGTCCGGACTCTCAAGCCACTTCTTAACAGCCAGTAAGTGCTTTTCATCCGAATCACCCTCTTTTAGCGTTATGTCGGCATACTGCGCGATCCCCTTGAAATCCTCGCTGAACTTAAGAAAGCTGCTGCCGTAGACCCAGAAGACAGAGCGGTGGCCCCGACACGAATAGGAGTACTGTAAGGCAATTTGGGTTTTGCTAGATGTCTATTAGCCCCTGTTCTATGATCACTTCAACAACTCCAGACATACCCAGCTCCACCAAATCCAAAGAGGGCTACTCGATTATGCGACTTCTTTGCCGAAAGGTCTTTCAACTCTTTAATTATCGCCGCTCGGCCAATAAAGCCCTGATTCCAGCTAGAGGTAACCATCCAAAAAGTTTTCGGACCTAGACACTCGCAATCAGCACGGGCTTAAGATCAATTTAACGAAGACGTCAATCTATACCAACGCTTTTGGCGGGTAAATGAATATGTACCGAATTGTAGTTGTTGGAAAGATTCGTTGTAGTAATCGTAGAGTTCACGTTCCCGCAGATATTGTGAGAATTGGTGTTTCCGCTGAAGTCGCCGCGAGTGCCCGTGCTCCCCGTAATCGTGACAGTGGGAGGGACGGGTGGATTATCACTCTTTTTAGGCTCAATTTCAGTTAGGATATCGGCATCGCTGGTGACCTCAACCTGTACTTTTGCAATCCTTGGAGCGTCATTTTCAACTTCCGGCGGCTCCTCTTGACTCGGGTGGCCAGCTAGACTGAAAATGGGTTAGTTTCTGCCTCGGCGACAAACCCACACCAGTAGCTGCGCGATAAGAAGGAGCCTAAGCACTGTAAGAGCTGAAATAGAAGAAAAATGCGCAAGGACGTTGGGATTTCCCTTCTCAGCTACCCCATGCGAGAGAACGGCGCAGACACTGCAAACTCAACCCTCAGCTAAGCAAAGTGTACAACGCCTTACTCGGAGAGGCAGCCACGACGTCCCAATAGCACATCTCTCTACTATTTGAGCATCCACGGTAAGGCAGAAGGGTTAATACTCACCCGCACAACTTGCTTAGCACGCGACCCATGACGAGAGATCGCCAGGGTGTTCCAGGCGCTCAGACAACTGTCCGCAGTGTGACGAGAGAGGGCCCGTTCCCCGGAACGTGAATCCTGTTGCTTAAGGGGGCAGGGGTACCTGGAAATGGAGGACTGCCAGGCTGTCCCAGCGCTACCGGATTGATCCACTTGGTTTCGGCGAAGGACGCAAGGACGAATTTTCGCGCTAAGATAGAGCAACACCGGTATCATGAATCAAACTGTCGATGGGATACCGGTACCCCAGAAGGCTGAACAAGGTTTTCCGTGAAACTAATGGCCCCTATTGTTATGGCTAGCCCAGCCCGCAAATATCATGTTGCACGAGGGTTATTGTTAGGGTTGTGCTCTTGGAAAGAGTGAGAAAAGAAAAGAGGCGATCAAGGTCCAAGATCGTTTTTTTTTTGTTTTTTTTTGGCATAACAGGCTCTCCAGAGCACACATCTGAACCACCTGCCACTACTTTCGCCCTTTCGCCCTCCAGGATTATCTAAGATGGCGCAACCTGGAACTGTTTTCCTTCCCCATAGCCTACGAGTAAGTTGCGTGGAAAACAATCAGCCTTGGGCACTTGGCAACCGAAACCTAAAAGAGAGTGAAGAATCATGAATCTTGGCAAACCTTCCCCTTCGCCTCTGTGCTAGGGCTAGGGCCTTTTGTAGGAATGTTCAATGTTGACCAGGGGCCTCCAATCAGATAATAGCCTCGGTAGAATTCACAATGCAAATACCGGTACTGTAGTTAGCCCTACGATGGGACCGCTAGGTTTTCGCCATGCTTGAGAGAAGGTCTCGCGCGCTTCTGCTAAATCCCGAATCTCAAATTGTTACTCTGATTTCTGATCACCTACATCTACTCGAGTATCGGCCCGTCATTTTGCGACTTCCACCAATAAGCTAGTGTTCTTACAGATCAGGACCTCACGCTGTGCCGAGGGCCGCAACTGGACACTCCTCCTCCATGCCTGATTTATCGAGCGATGGATTCAAAGGTGTAACGCTCGTTCTATGAGGTCACACTCGTGTTGGTTTCCGGTTACCGGTAACTGGCTTTGCCCCCCTTCTCCCACCTCATCGTGTCAGTGAGGCGGAAAACCGAGTGATTGGTCTTGATGATTCGGCTGCGCCTCCGCACGAGCTTCGAAGTGATCCGGGATCTGTGATGGGATCCGAGCTAGGTTTTTGCGGAGGCACTCTTGCTCAGCAAACTCGGAGGGATCGGAAGGGTCTCGGGGTTTTCGGGGGTTGTATCGTCTGTGCTGATTCCTACCAGCGTGTGATATATTGTTGGTCTCTTGGTTCGGTGATCTGGCTTGATAGTTTTTTATGAAGGGGGCCTACTGCGGATGGAGAATGTCCCTACAGATTCTGAGGGGCTGGGTGTGATACTGAAAGAAAGGTTTCTGTGGTTATAAAGTAGCAGAGAACAGCGGACAAGGAGGGCGGGGAGTGCGGGCGCGGGGCAGCTAATGGGATGATAAGCTTTGGGTTTCGTTTGTCGCAGATTTTTGACGTGTTATCATTTATATGAATGAACTCCCGTATGTACAGTACTTACAACCTGGAAACTACGGAGGCTTCAAATGCTGATTGATAAAAGAAAGCCATACCATAATATTATCATGATGGAATAATGACCGGCTGGTGTACTCGTTCAGAGTGAGTTGATCGGGCAACCCTTCGCTCTTAGAAATCTTCGGTCACTTTTTTCTGGCAATAAGGGACTAATTTATTCCTACGGAGCCTGGCAGTGCGGTACGGGGGGTTGATGACTCCCCGTCCCCCCTCTTGGAGCTTATGTATCCATACGTTACCGTACTGTGGACTCGCTCAGCTCCTGACTACGGTTACATCAGTGCTCAGGATCGGTTTGGTTTTAGCTTCGAGATATTGTTGCATTATCAAGAATAACTGAACACGCCCGGGTAACTATTAGAATTAGATAAGCAACTCGCTTCTGAGGGCTGGCTGTTAGAATGGTGAGAGTTTTTCCCGTTGCTAGCACCGTACCTTGACGCGTTTAGTTTTTTTGATACGACAATACGTTCACGTTAGATCGAACTTGTTCCCTAAGACTACTACTACCGGTATTAAATTTTATGACAACGGACATGCCACTACCATTAAGCCGCGCGCTGATGGCAAACTCAAGCGTTGTGGGTGTCTGGGCGTCGGTCGTTTGAGCGATTCTGGTCAAAATTCGAATACATTCGCGGGCACCTCAACTAGCACAATAATTTGGACAGACGGACGGGAGTCTTTATTCCTCAATAATGATACAACAAATAGAAATTCGTACCGTTCACACAGAATCGCGCCTCTGGACAAGGGCTACAGCCGGTTCAGCCAGCACCTCTGCGAATATTCCTACCTGCAGGCATGCCCAACCGGAGCCGGCCGAGTCTGTGATCGAGCTAAGTGGGCCATCCGCCCGTAGGGGCTATATCATGATACACCGTCACTCCAATCCACTGATATCGCGCGCAGAGATGAACACTCACTGATGCCATAATAAAGTAACCCATCCCCGACCGCTGCATCGAATACGTTGTCCGAGATGATATCCCAGATGGAATCACCTGCGTCCGCGTCATATGTCAATTGCAAGTACGGAGTCGCGCAGCTTCCATAACCAGTCTGGCAACCACCGCCGCAGTAGTAACTATTCGATCCGCACCATCCCTATCATACCATTTATTAGTATTGTATAGCCCCTCACGAAGAGGGGTAAGGGAGGGGGTGGGGTACGTTAATGGAGCAGCAGGGGCCATCATTCCCGGTACCACACGTGAACGACACGCCCCCGACTTGATTGTTCGTGCCGCACTTATTCGCATCCCCCCCAGATGTCGGCGACTGCGTGCGCTTCACCAAAACGGCCGGCTCCTCGTCACGGCGCTTGAGTGGGACGCCGGTCAAACTGGCTCCGTAGAATTGAATCGCGACCGGATCTGGATCCGGGTCGGCGGTTGGGTTGGGAACCGGGTTCGCGGCTACTAGGGACGCTAGGAAGAGGGTGAGGGCGAGGTAGAGGGATTTCATATTGTATTTTTTTGGGCGGGACTTTTCTGGAGGGAAAGTGATAGGTTCAACAGGCCAGAGTGAACGCTATGGCGAGGGAAGAAGTTGTGGTTGGTGGATGGGAGGGGTTTAAATGCTTGCTTGGTGGGGGAGATCACGGCAGCTCATGGACAGAGCTATCCTAGTTTCTCACAAGATTCTCTTTGATCTTTGATAGTGAAGAGCTAGTTCCCCCCAAACGTTGCCGGTCGGACATTCCGTCGCTAGCAAGGTGAGAACTCATGACCACTTCCCTTCTTTCTCCCTAGGGAGCAACAAGCTCGCTCCTCTCCAGACCTAAAAGAACTCCCTGGAGGCCTCGGAAGGGTCCAGCTAAGATTTACATCTCCTTTCAAGATGCCTCTCCCACCAATAGCCAACCCCAGGCCCCGCACTCGTTGTGGAGGACGGTTGTATCAATCAGCAGTAGCATGTTTCCTAATCGGGTCCTCAATGGTCAACGATTTTAGCTCGTAAACCGGGCCTTTGATGAAATGCCTCCGTCGTTCGCTGGATGGGACAAATAAAAAAGGCTACTTACCGGCGGAGCTTTGTCTTGGTGCTATGTGTGTTTCGGCAAGGGAATACCATAAGAACTCGAATAAACGGTCCTTGTGCTAGGACGTTGGATTTGCCTCTCTTAGTAAGGTCTGGTGTTTTTTTCTTTTGTTTTTGGTCTCAAGAGGGCAGATTTTTGGTGTGTTTTTGACCCATTTTCTAGGGGAGGAAATTTCGGACTACATAAGACAAGGACCGTTATTCGAGTTCTTACGGTAGGTAGTATGGAAGGAATTCTTTGGGTACGATATTGGGAAGGGAATTACTATTGCGGTTGAGGTGAATGGTTGGGGGCTGCCTTAGGGCGCGGTATCCCATAGTCGGTCACCATGCCCAGGAGATCGGCAGATAGGGTCTCGGTTTGGGTATCTAGTAACTTATATCTACTTTATGCGGTGGGCAGGCTGAAGTGTTTGCAAGCCGCTTGATGGGTATCGATAGTGCGGGAAGAACTTTACTGAACGTGAGAACAAGAGAGAAATTACAGGTCAAATCTGAATTGTGTTAAGAACAGTTTGCTTTCTTTTGTTCACTATGTGGGAAGAACTTATCAAGAAGAAGGAAGGGAAAAGAAGTGGGACAAAACAGAGCGCAAAGAATACAAGCGGGCCCCGTAACCAATGACAGCCAGGTCGACCTCATGACTAAGCTTCGGCGAACAACCTATGATATCCAACATGTATTCTACTTGTACATATTTCTTCACCATTAATTTAGTTTTAGTGAGAGTAAGCGAACGAGAAAAAGTGCAAGCTGTGGGGTTACATTTTAATATCCTTCCTACAAAGTGCCTAAGTTCCACGTGAGTTCTCTGACTTATTGTCGTCTGCTCGCGATTTTCAAAAGTGTCGGGATGCTGTCTGTGAGCTTGGCGCCAAGAATTCGGGAGGGCTAGCAAGGCTCCGTGCTCTGGGGCGATGTATTGCCAAAAAAGGTGGAAATAATTTTCAAGTTTGATGCCTCTCTCTCTACTTCTCTATTCTCCCATTACTACTCTCTCTCCTAATGTTTTAATTTTAATCAAGAATATCACTGGCACCCATTGCACGGCCGCTCGGTACTAGCAGTGCCAGAGCCTTGGCGCCAAGCCAATTGACGGCATCCGGATACTTTTGAAAATCGCAAGCACCACTGCGCGACCCTGATTCCCCCTTGATAACATCACTGGGGAAACTTCTGTTTGCACTTGAATGTTTGGGTTTCCATTGTACGCAGAGCCCTTGGGGGCTCATCCCTCGTCCGACTTTTCACCGTTTCTCAGTCTCTCAGTCTTTGCTACCACTACCCCACTGTTGTATTAGCAGGTACAGCACAGTACGTTCCCGGCTGCCTACTCTGGGTCCATTCTATCCTCAACGAGCTCACGATGCGAGTCCAACGAAGCGTTCTCGGAGCTACAACCTCCTAGCCAACTAGCATTCGGTCCCATTGCGGAGGTATCCTCCATAGTCATTGAGCCTCTGAATTGCAGCCTGGAGTAATGTAATCCTACGTGGGCTGGTTCAGTCTGTAGTTCTATGGCAGCTTCGGTTCGCTCCGATGCTGAATGTGGGTTAGTGGGAAATTCTGTACTTATGTTGAATGTCCTATCTTTCTGCCTTGAGAGCTAGTTCCTCGGATCAATCGCTGGCCTGAATTCCCCCGGCCCCCACCCCATGCAACCCCATGTCACCCCGCCATGCTGGTCGGGTACCGGTATCTAATCTACGCTTCCTCCCACAGCTGGCTGCCTGAAGCTTGCTCCTACAAATCCCTATAATACAGCACCCAATCATGCAACCTCCAACTCGCACTCGTGAATCTACGGTATCTGCGGTGTCAGCCCTTGAGTTAAAAAGAAAAAGAAAAGATTGTCAGAACCCCACGATACACGCGCTACTGGCCATCTCCCTTAATCTCCTGGTTTCACCCATCCCGGAACCCCAAAGCCTTAGCAACATACAATACATACGTTGCGAAGAAATCTAGTATCACATCCGACAAAATAAACTCCCCGAGCTATTAGACCGAGTTATTCAGTGATAGTGTCGGACCGGTTGGGCATAGGACTTTGGTGACTCCTATTGTTCTCGGATCCATGTGTGTTACTGGGGTTATTTATTGTATGAGTACTTGGGTGTTAGTCGCCCGCGCCAGTTTCGTTGAGTTTTTTGTTTAGAATTTAACGTTATTAGTTTAAGGTTTATTAGCCAAATATATCCTTGTCCGTTTTAGTTTACTATTTCCTACACTAGTCCTTAAATTCAACTATATTTATTACCAGCTGTAATGAGGTAGAGGTTTGTAATCTTGCCCCCGATACCCACAACACCACTCCCAAACCCACGTCCGCCCCTGGAATTTCTGGTTTAAACTCTCTTAATCAACTATCTCTCTCTGAGTCTTCCCTCATTTGCCTCCAACTTGCACCCTCTCGGCGGGGTCGGCTGGGCTATCACCTAGCTGCTGAATCCCTCTAATGTGGTATTAGTCTATAATACTCATTCCACCCCACCGAGATGCCAAGCGACAGTGCCCTGACAAAACTCATCGTGGGTGGTCACTTTCACACTAACAATAATGTCTCCCAAGACACTAGAACTCGACCACCTGCAAGGCAAGTAAATTTATTTTTGGTAAAATAGTGGTCCTGGGTATTCTGATTATGATATTTCAGCATTGTGGCATATAGTGAAATATTGAATTAACCATAGCTATATGGAATTGGCGATTTTCAAACCATATATCTTTTTCAATAGGAGCACATACTTGTACAAATTCTTGGCCCTTTACCTCTAGTTTAGGGATGGGGCCCACCAATTGATGAGTGGTGCCCACAGAACAAAGGAATCTGCTATAGAAGTAGCAATTTCAGATTCACTAGATCTTTAGCTTTTTATCCATACTTCTCCTGTGTTAATTGATTAAGAAGTTGGGGTGAAAATGGGCATTTCAAGGTCTACAGATTTCCCTTGTTTTGGTGAGTTTTCAGTGGTATCATACTTGGGCCCACCAACGATGACTTTTTTCAGGAACTATACCTACCTGTTTATTCTTGCGCCAAAGTCCATTTTAGCTAACTGCTACCTACTTGTAGTGAGCAGAATAATCCGGTTGCCAAGAAGTAGTAGTGCTGCAAATTTTCCGTGTAAAGAGACTTCTTGGTGACCGGATTATTTTGCTCACCACAAGTAGGTCCTCATGCGCAAACTCTCTATTGCCCCGCAACACCAAACTGCGGAGTGCCCTTCCATAATCATGCCTACCAGATTGGCATGTGATTGTCTTATTTAGCATATTCATTGAGTGCTGCTCCCTCTCATCTTCCCTCTACTTCACCTCAGCAACAACCATCCCCGCACACATCGCCTTGTCCCATAATCACCCCCATTTAAAATGTCCTTTTTCAAGTTTCCGACCCGCCTTACCACCGCTGTTCGTACACACACGGTTCGCCGCCCCACCTACCGCATTCGTACCACCATTAATCGTTGTCTTTGGCCGGCAATTAACCATGCGCAGCGCAATGCAAGTCTGATGTGCCATGAGGCTAGTTTGCTCAAACTCTCTCAGAAGCAGCGCGCCCGGTTTAGAGAGCAGGAGGCCATACGCTCTCGGGAGCAGCAGGCCATATTATTCTAAAAAGTTGAGGACCAACTCAAGCGCATTCAGGAACAGCAGGACACCCCGCTCAAACACTTTCAGGAGCTGGAGCAACAGTGCCAGGAGAGGGTTGAACAAAAAAATATTCAAAATCGCGAGCTCCTTGTAGGATCATCCCTGCTCTCCCTTTCTACACGTTTTCTAATCTTTCAACAGTGTGCGGCTTTGGAAGAAAGAACAAAGAGGATGAAGTTGGAGGGAAGATATAATGCCCGCGGAGCCCTAGGTGTGTGAGAGCAATCTGTGGGTATTGAGTTTTTACTAATGCTTCATGGCAGAACGCATAGTCTATCAAGCCAAATTAGAGAAAAAGATCTCACCAACTGCGGGAATAAGCGAGGGACTCCGTGAATTGGCAGAAGGAAGAGAATTCACTGATATTCTTGAACTGGAAGTGAAGGCCCGCAAACTTTATGATTGGCAAGTTATGGAAGCTTTTGACAATCTCTACCGCGAATCAAAATACAGCGCCAATGGCAATGATGACGCTATTATTATTGTCAGCGAGACTAGTTGGATGGACAATCACCGCGCTGCACTTGTTTGCCTCCTAAAGCTCCAAAGCAGTTGGCCGTGTCCACTGGCTTGGAAAGAGGAACTCCATGAATTTCCAAAAGGAGACAAATAGAGTTTGTAGGTAGGTGTTTGTACATTATACGTTCATAGTGCCCAAATTCCATGTGAATTCTCATTCTACCGTTTACCACTGTGTGACTCATCATCCCCCCCCCCGACATCCAACAGCTCTACTCTACGCTTGTCATGATTTCCCTTCATACCGAGCTACTAGCATATATTTTTCTTAGAATTCGTTACGGGGCGGGGCGGGGCGAGTTTTCACTCGCCAAGGGAGGGAATGCCACAAAAACACGCCTCGAAGGCCCCGTAACGAACGTTAGTTTTTCTTCTAAAACCGAGGGTATCCACTCTAGTCCTCTACACACACACCCGAAGCTCCAAGATGCGTTCCAAATATTCAGATTTATCAATCCCAAGCTCACCATAAGAGCACGATACCGTTATCAGTCAATCTTTCAGATCTAACCTAACGCAGCCAAGTCAGATCAGAAAAGAGGAAAGCTTCGTTGCCACACCCCGGCGTTCCGTGGTCATATTTTCGGCGCCAGCACTTGAAGCAAAAGGGCCTAAAAACACATAAGAAAAGAAGTGTGGTAGAATTTTCGTTCAACTGCGTGGATCCTATGCTTCAGCTTCACAAAATCCCACACGACTAGAAACTGTGCATTTAAACCTATGACGGTTTTATACATCACGCTTTCCTTAGGGGTGAGTACCGGCGTACCGGCACTACAAAGATCTAGGGAACCTCAGCATGGACTGGCTCAGAGGGCTGGATGATGAACCATCTTATCAACCGGACAAGATGCTTTGGCAGACTCAATCGAGAACAATCTCGTCGGCTAATCTCTAAGAAATAGACAGTTTGATCCACCACGCCTAGAGCACCTAATTAGTAGTAGCCGGTAGAATCTTGCACTACTGTAAGCGAGTTGGCCTAGCATTTCTTGTTAATGCTGGTATGCATCATCTAAGCATCACACTTAACTTATTATAGAATTAATGGCTCCAAGATTGATAAATGATGGCGTAGGTGAAATCACAGTGGCTCTGTCGCTTACTGTCTTGGCAGCCATTACGGGTTTAGTTCTCAACACTCTCGCAACTCGAGAATCTCGCCGGAAGAGACTGTAAGTCTCAAGCTTAAAAATAGGTTATGGTACATAAATGTGCAATGTGGCAAACAAACCAAAACCAAAGCAACTACAACATTAGCCTGCGGACACCGACCCGGAAGTCAAACAATAACCCTAAAATTAAGAATTGTCGCCTACACAGTATCAAGGAGAGGGGAAAGACAAGGAGGAACTCATTTTTCCCGCGTTTACTGTGCCAAGATATAGAGTAGAGATCGTACTCTTTACTCAATGCCATTACCCTCCCCTTGGTTGCATGTACAGTACTGGGACAAAAGGATTCGTCCGATGCCCTTTTTACACCAAAAGTGCCCATCTTGACCACCCTCTCTCATTGTGCAATGTCTATGAGAATCAACGAAAATTTGTTCTTGTATTAGCAAACCTGTAGATAACACGAAGAAAGTTAGAGAGTCCTTAAATATTACTAAGTGGTAGAGAAAAGGCCGTTTTAAGTATCTAGTATTGGTTGCCATGTACAGTATGAACTTGAATAAGAGAACGGTGTGCTATGTCGTTGGAGTTGCCCCCTCTGGTAGGGTCTGGAATTTTCGTTTTTTCACCCCTTTTTTTTTTGCTGTGGTTTTCTCCCCTATTCCAAGGTAGGGAATTCTTGACTACATAGCACACCGTTCTCTTATTCAAGTCAATACGGGTAGGTTATTGCATGGAGCCCCATACAAAAATTTAAGTCACTTTCACACTAGTTGATGCAATCATGAACAATGAAGACAGCTTTGATTCCCTACACTTCTACTCGTAGAGGCTCGAATAGGTAGTCATCCCCCAGCTGATGGAAAGATTTCAAGTGCTTTTATATAAGCAGCATTGAGAATTGTTTGTTTAAAAATGTCCATTAAATTTTTTGGTGTAAAAAAGGGCATCAGACGAAACTTTTCATCCCCGTACTGCACTGTACCATAACTTATCTTAAGCGTAAGCGCTTGTCTTTCCTATCAACCGAGGTGCTTGTACAGTACAGCGCCTAAGTCTTGTAGATCTTACCATCATAGCAAGAGATGTTGCGCTAGCATAGCTAAAAGGAGTGAATTAGGTATCTAAGCAACAAATTGAACATAGTGGCTACCTGATTCACCTCCTCGCCCCCTGCTGGTAAAATCTACAAAACTTAGGCGCTGTACTAGTACTCGCGCTTGAGGCAAGTGATGATATGTGCAACCTAGTAAGACAACCACATAGAGTAAAGAGTACGATCTCTACTATAAATGTCTTGGCACAGAAAATGCGAAAAAAAAAAGTTCCTCCTTCTCTCCTCTCTATCCTTGCTACTGTGTAGGTTACAATTCTTAATTTTGGGGTCATTGTTGACTTTTGAGTCGGTGTTCGCGGACTAATGCTGTAGTTGTTTTAGTATTGGTTTGTTGTTACATTGCATACTTATGTGATGGAGCCTAATGGAAAGCACGAAGGAACGAACAAAAGTGCAATTGCAATAGGCCCTAGGAGGAAAGGCGGAAGATGGAGGAACGGTGCTCTAGTTCGCTCTCGTGCCCTTCTATCTCTCTAGCTAAGGACAGTCTAAGAGATATAAATTTATCTCTCCATCTAACTGATAACAACTAAACACTCCCGAAACTCAACGAACTCTAAAGAAACACATGCGGCTAACAAAACCTAATCTCCAGCAATCTGATATCCAATGATCCTCCGTGATCACTATAGCCTCTGCCTCAACAAAGCACAAACTCCTGTATGCCAAGTGGCATAGGATCTGAAGGAAACCATAACACTAATACCCTATGCCGGTAGGCATAGGGTGTGAAAACAGCAACCCACTGCTAGGTGCCAAACCGCCTGAAACCACAAAGTCACATGCCCGATAACCGTCTATCTCCTAGCTGCATACCCGCAAACCTGCATATCCGCATATCCGCTCAAACTGCATAACCCCATTCTCTATAGGCTACTATCCAAAATTATGTACCATAACCAATTTTAAGTCTTGATATCATACCTCAGTGCTCGCCCCAGTCCATTAGTACCAGAAAGCAGGGATTCGCAAAATATATGATAAAACGTCTCTGAGTTCCTGAGCGCCCATACAAAATATGCCGCCCCCTGTTTTCGGATATTAATGGCACGGGGCAAGCACTTTTTTAACTGCCCTCATCTCCCCTAGCCAAACCCAAATAGCATTCGGCTTACATTGGGCCGGGTTCCCCTATCCCCGACCCGGGACAGCCTACCGGGATGCCTTCATTGGGGATATCAAAGTGGTAAGTTTAGTTACACACTTCCCGCCCACGGCCCCAGGCATCATAAAGTGTGAGGCGTCACCGCACTCCATATCCGCGTAAGGCGGGCTATCGTCAAGGGTCGGGGCCAGTCTCCCTGGCCGGTAGCCGTACAAAAGCTGAGCAACCGGTAAAACGATACTGTGACTACACTCACGTTTGAAAAGCCCTCGTAGCCACGCTGGTTCATTGGAATTTATTCATTTAGTTGCTGCTGACGTAGCATGTTTGTGCTGGAGCAACAGCCACAACTACATGAATTGACCAGTGTAGTTACGAAGACTTTTCAAACACGGGTGTATGTGCTTCATCGAGTAATGAAGATTCTCCCTTTTTCCCTTATAATCCACCTAGAAACAGCAATCTTAGCGATGGCCCCCCCATCTTGTCTCTTCCTGCCAACCCTCACCCAAAATGCTGAGATTCCCTAAGCCCTTACGTTTTTTTATCACCAATCCCCGTACCATTGCATTCCATTCCGGCACCAACCATGTTGGTAGGGCCCTTGTTTATTGTGAGCTTGCCACTAACTACATGCAGGGGAACGACGGATGCCCGAATCCCATGCCTGTAGAGGGAGCAGCCCTCGCCGCCTGGCACAAATTCGCCCTCGACCAAGCAACTCTGTTCGAAAACCAGAGGGTCCAACAAACTTTAGAGGACCGGGCCATGTGGCGCAAAGAACTAGAAAAAGTATCCAAGGGTTTCCAGGACAGCCAGGACGTATTGCTCCAACGCTGCGAAAAGAAGGAGCAACAGCTCCAGGAAGAAATAAACAAATTGACTGTTAGTAATAGCATCCAAAGCATAAGATCATACCTGCTCCCCGCTCTAAGTTTCCTAATTGTGCAATAGATGGCCCTTTTGATGTCGAAATACTCAAAGCGAATCGAAATGCTAAATATCCGTGGGGCGCTTGGTAAGTAATAGTATTCATACCGTATTAACTTGAATAAGAGCAACACGTCTTAGGACATCTGGGTTTCCTATTTTGGCGGCGACGGGAGAAAACACCAGCAAAATGAAACCAAGCCTTACTTAGAGAGGAAAGTCAGACGTCCTGAGACCTATTTGCTCTTATTCAAGTTAATACGGTACCACGCTTTATCGCTAATCTTTTACTGTAGAACGAATCCGACGGGACGCTGCAAACCAGAAGGGGATCTCCTCAGCAAATAAGGGCCAAGCCACCTTGGCTGAGATCGCCGAAAGTGAGGAATTCACAAAAATTTCGGAGGGGGAAGCCCGGGCGCGAGGCCTTAAGCAGGCAGAGGTGAGAGATAGCGCTGCATTCCTCTTCAAATATTTGTCTGGATATGCCCACGGGTACGATGAGCCGATTGTGGTCAAAAAGGGGGATCACCCTCGCGATGAGCGAGTAGCAATTATTGCGCTGCTCAAACTCCAGGATAAGTGGCCCAGTCCACTATCCTGGAGGGAGGAGGAGTAAGGATGTGGGAAATATTCGGGTGCGCCAAGCGGCACGCAGATCAATGATTGGCGGTACCTGTGTTGGTATTGGGAGTAAGAAATTGACTATTGTTACCCTTCCTCCAAGAAAAGTCCTTGGCTAGAAAGAAAAAGAAAAAAAAAGAAAAAAGCTTCTCTCACCGGCTAAGTTTGTCGTTTTTTTTGTGTAACTGGGATTCCTGGTATGCATAGAACTTAAAGGGAAGGTGGGATACAGCTCTTCGTGGCTTCCCTCGCACATCATAAGTAATCTTCCTAACGGTGAAGCCATCCTGTGATATCGATTACTCGAACGCTGTCCTGGTGTTTAATAAAGTAACTTGGCACTGATACGCTTGGAAGCTATCGTATTCTTTTAGTTCTGTCTTGTTGCTCTTCTGATGGAGTGACCTCCTACCTACTATGCTCTAACTAATCTTACTACTAGCACTGGTACTCGCGCCGAGAATAAGTCCTGAGACAACGGGCGCAACGGCAATTCTCCATAACACTCAATTCTCGGAATACCATAATGACTCGAGTTGATGCCAAAGCCAAAATGAGAGGTCCTATCACTAAATGCTAGGATCTTAGAAAAAGGGAGAGACTCTAATAATTATAGATGTCTTAGTATCAATAGATATTACTGTTGTGGTTGAAATTGTAATAGCTATCGTGGTTATCTTGATGGGTGAATTTGGCGGGGCATCGTGGTTGCACCTGTTGTCTCAGGACTTATTCTCGGCGCGAGTAGGATGATTCACTTAATGCGATATCATGTCCTAATCAAGAACCATATTCCCAGGGTGGTGCAATTACTCGTGCTTCTCAGCCAAGATTTGCCTTCCCCAGTTGCTGTCAGGTTTGCAAGGATTTTTCTGCCAAAAAGGTATCTCCTGGGCGGTCAAGACGGTGGGAGAATTGGTCTCATGCATTAGTGCGAGTAAATTCGCCTTATATGGATAAGTAACACATCTGTAGGTTAGCTTTAGTCTTGGCCACGGAATAATGGGCTGCTGGACTCGTAATACTTTTACTATCCTCGGTATTATTAGTAATCTGAATCGGCACTAATGCATGAGACCAATTTTCCCACTGTCTTGACCGTCCAGGAGATAGTGTGTTCATCGTGCATGACTAGTGTGCACTCTAGTGCCCCGCCAGAAATCAGCTCCCATACCGCTGCAGGCACCCTAGCCCTCCGGAAACACCCTGAAGCCATAATTGTAACGCCCGCTTCACCAGCCATCACTCGGCAGCGTGCGATAGGGAACACTTCTTCGTGACTTTTCAACCCTCAGCCTCCTGCAAGACCACCATTTATGCTTGTCAGCCTGTCGCCCAACTCCGGAGCACGAGCACCTATTTACAATAGACTGCCCAAAGGGCAGACCTGCAGATGCTGGGGGTAGCCTACGATGTGGGAAGCGAGTTGCCCTAATACTCTGCCCGCCGTACCAAATCTTGGTGCTATGCCCTGGCGCCGAGGAGGCACTGTTGATAGCCGGTAGCGCTGGGGCCCCCTCCACTCTCCCGCTCCTAATCTAGCTACTTCGCAGGAGAGTTTATCGGGTGGGCTTCATCTGGATTTTCTGACGGTGCGGGAGTCTCTAGTAGATTAGGCATGGATTAGGCAACCCCCCTCGAGTCATCAATAAAGCCCCAGGTTGAAATAGGCCTAAAACTATTCATAGCGCGAGGTCTCTGCCGGAATAGCTCCTCCCCAGGCCATTCCTCGGCCATCCCCGAGAGAAGAAAGAAAAGAGGATATTAATTTAGATATGCTGACGTCTGGGACGTCGAGTAGGGGCACAGAAATTAGAAGTCTAGTAATAGAAGAGAATGACACGATAGAGGTATAGATGGGTGAGGGCGGGTGAGATGTGGGGATTTATCATGATGCTCTGGTGAGTTTGTGTAGTAGTATTAGATTATGGATGGATGTATGATAAGTGTGACCATTAACTGAAGTTTGGTAACGAATACACTGTATACTGATTTGCCAAGAAGCACGGGCAGTCACAAAATTGGGGATACCCTAGCGGATGAGTGATGGGATCGGATCGAGTGACAGGAATGGGCTTCAGGAGTGGGTGACAAGAAATAAGCAGAAGGAACACTGACCCTCTCTACTCTCAACGCCGTTGGAATGTTGACCAACAGCATCTTATATGGTCTAGAGGAGAGTGTGGTCATATTATACGAGTCCTGTACTGTACTCACGCATGCCGTGTCCCCACCTCCCTCCCTCCATAACATTTTAAAAACGCATTCCCAACGGCACAAGTAATAAGCCGTAATAACAAAGTGAACACCTGAACGAAACCTTAAACCCATAATACCAGCAAATGAGCAATTAGCCTCTTCCTTCCGCCTCCACTTCATCGGGATAAAGTAGATAAAATTTAGCTATCATACCGTAACCACTGTGTAAAAGTAGGGTGCAAAAATACTCGTCCGATGCCCTTTTCACAGCAAAAATGGACATTTTTAAACAAACAATTCTCAACACTGCTTATATAAAAGCACTTGAAATATTTCCATCAGCTAGGGAATGACTATCTATTCAAACCTCTACAAGTAGAAGTGTAAGGAATCAAAGCTGTCTTTAGTGTTCATGATTGTGTCAATTGGTGTGAAAGTGACAAATTTTTGTATGGGGCTCCGTACAAAAAGGTACATTGCAACCGCTACCAGATACTTAAATGACCTGTTCTCCATCACTTGGTAATATTTAAGGATTCTGTAACTTTCTCCATGTTATCTAATAGTCGGGAAAAGCAAGTGTGACGCGCCGGCTTTTTTTTCTTTTTTCGCAGTGTAGGATTATATAAAGCTAATTTTTAATAACATATCCCTTTACCCTATACCGGTACTGTATTTACTCGCTAGATCCACAGTCTCAATAGAAATTATTGTCTAAGCTACAGTTGGGTTAGAAGAGCAGGTTAACAAAGTTACAAATACGAGTTAATGGATCCAACAGGCTCAGCTTAAATGGGCTATACTGTATCCAGAAAACACTATTTCTGTTCATGGCATTTTGGATCGGATTGCGAAGGCGAGGGGTCTCACCCCCGATAGTATATCTAGCAAGTAAATATGGTAGGGTAAAGGGATGAGTTGTTGAAAACTAGTATTATATAAGCCGACACAGTGAAAAAAAGAAAAAAAAGGAAGCTGGCGCGTCACTTGCTTGAGCGTCACACTTACTTTTCCCGACTATGAGCGACAGCGCAATAGGAGGGGAACCGGATATTGGTGCATTTAAATTTGGTTTCTTAATAGGATCTTGGAATATGGAAATGGAGGTGGGTAAGTAATTATTGCTTCTGATTCTAGTTCAGATGGAGCTTCAGTCATGAGGCGATAAGGTTTGTCAGGCTGGAAACTAATGGCAACAATGGAAGGACAAGACAAGTACTGGGCAGAAGTAAAGTGACTAGCTGGCAAGAAGTATCTCTCGATTGTCCCCACGAAGAACTAGATGTGTTCCTCCTATATCTGGTTACGGAGCAAGCGCTAATCTCGATGTAATTTATATTTTTCATCAGATTTTGGAAACGCAAGTAGGCCAGGAACCTAGAGGGCATAACTTAATGGCCATTGCTTAGGGGCACGGAGCAAGCTATCCGGATGAGATGAATCCGACGCAGATATTAATATTTTCTTCCCTCAAACCAGAACCAGGGTCCATATGGGCGTTGATACCCACACTAAGGCAATTAGGCTCAGTAACGAGTTGGCAAAGCTCAAGTAACTAAACGTGCACAGGCTTGGAGTCGTGCGCCTGCTAGGTTGGGGACTGAGGTATAGGTAGGAATGATGAGAGCCGTAAGAAAGCTGAATTCCCCTAGAGATCAGAGGTAGAGCCTAAAAAAGGCGGATCAGAGGCAGAACAGAAGAAGAGCCTCTCATCCTCGACTAATTACAACTCGCATTGCCTACCGCAACTAGGAATGTTTCCCTGACCGTTTCGCGTCAGCTATACTAGATTGGAAAGCCTAGGGGAGATGCTGCTCAAGGATGGTTTAACAGCGGAGCTCAGCGGTGAGGGTGCGCTATTGATTGATAGAATTTCTGCACGAGAGGGCGGGGTTAGAGAAGTGATGATAGGGGGCGCGAAGGGGGTGAAGGGGGTGAAGGGGGGACGATGAGGGGAGCGGAGAGGAATGGAATGGCAAGTTTTGTAGAAGGAAGAAAGAGGATAAATGGAGATTTGGCGGTGGTTTCTGGGAGTTAAAAAACTTTTCCTCTGTATATTTCTTCGTGATCGACATTTTCTCGGGCTCCTTGTCTTAGTACAGTTTCTGGGGGTAAGGAAACCTTCCTTCTGTATATTTCTTCATGGTCAACATGTTCTCGGGCTCCTGTCCTAGTACCGTGGTAAGAAGAGCTCTTTGAATAACTTACTGGGTTAGAAGATGGCGATGTAGGTCCCCATGGGTAACGGGTATGTAGTGAGCTCGGAATTAAGCATCCTAATCGCCGCCTGGTTCTGAGTGTAGAGAGGGGAATCACGACCAGGCCTAACTCGACTCGCCGATCAGTACAATTACAGGGCAATCGCGATATCCTCAACCCCTTTTTCTGTAGCCAGGTAAAGCATGTGCTTTCTAAAGAGGTAGCGCATAATGTACAAACACCGACCTACATACTCTACTTGTCTCCTTTAGGAAATTCATGAAGTTCCTCTTTCCAAGCCAGCGGACACGGCCAACTGCTTTGAAGCTTTAGGAGGCAAACAAGTGCAGCGCGTTCAGTATCTCTAAATTCAGTCTCTTTGACAATAATATTAGCGCCATCATCGCCATTGGTGCTGTATTTTGATTCGTGGTAGAGAGTGTCAAAAGCAGCCAGAACATCCCAATTATGAAGTTTGCTGGCTTCCGCTTCCAGTTCAAGAATATCAGTGAATTCTCTCCTTTCTGCTAATTCAGAGAGTCCCTCTTCTATTCCCCCAGTTGGTGGGATCTTTTTCTCCAATTTGGCTTGATAGACTATGCGTTCTGCCATGAAGCATTAGTAAAAACTCAATATACACAGATTGCTCTCACGCACCTAGGGCTCCGCGGGCATTATATCTTCCCTGCAACTTCATCCTCTTTGTTCTTTCTTCCAAAGCCGCACACTGTTGAAAGATTAAAAAACGTGTAGAAAGGGAGAGCAGGGATGATCCTACAAGGAGCTTCCGATTTTGGATATTTTTTTGTTCAACCCTCAAACCGTTCGAGTGATCTGGCCAGCTGCTTCTGAGAGCGTAAGGTAACCTGCTGCTTCTGAGAGCCTAAGGTCTCCTGCTCTCTAGACTGGGCCTGCTGTTCCCTATAGCAGTTGGGTTGGTTCTCAAAGTGTTGGAATGATACGGCTTGCTGCTCCCTAGAGCGTATGGCCTCCTGCTCTCTAAACCCGGCGTGCTGCTCCCGAGAGTGTTTGAGCGACTTAGCTTCATATCGCATCAGACTTGGACTGTGCCTGAGCATAGTAATTGGAAGTCCACCCCTCTGCTGCGCATGGTTAATTGCCGGCCTAAGACAACGATTAATGGCGGTACACATGCGGTTGGCGGGATGGCGAAATGTGTCCGTACGAACAGAGGTGGTAGAGCGGGTTAGAAACTTGGAAAAAGACATTTTAAATAGGGATGATTATGGGACAAGGCGATGTGTGCGGGGATGGTTGTTGCGGAGGTGAAGTACTCCCAAGGTCGTGACGTTTTATATTGCGAGTAGAGGGAAGACTAGAGGGAGCAGTGTTGGATAGTAGCGTATATGGTATGGGGTTATGCAGTTTGAGGGGATATGTGGATCTGCAGGTTTGCGGGTATGCGGCTAGGGAGATGCAGGAAATGGTATCATATTATATTCTTGAGGCCACCCCCTTGGCAACAGTCTCTATATGAGTACACAGTGGTTACGGTGGTATACTAGTGCGTAGTGAAAATACATCAATTACCCCGTGCGATCGCTGCGGTGGGCATGTAGCGTCTCCCATGCTCTCCGCAGTGTAGGGGTATTGTACCATAGAAGTAGTACCTTAACTCGAGGATTCTCCTGCCTGTTTAACTAAAGAAAAATAATCAGTTGGGACCCCTTTCGTGCATCCTCGCTCTTCTAGGTAGTGGAGGGCATCCGTAGCGGGAGCTAGAAAAATGCGCATTCTAGTTCAAGAATGGTATGTTAACTTGCCAGGCGTGGCATGATTATAGTTCAATCCCATTGCAAATAGTCTATCTATTAACCGTTTTTGCCAAGAATTTAATAGTAATTAACGTTCCCGGACATTTCTGCACTCCTACCAAAAGCTTGACCTGCTCCCAAACCCAATATTTCAGTGAAAACTTGACGTGTTCTTATTTTATCTCGATTAGTATGTAGAGAATAATTCACTAGACCATCTAGCTGAGCTGGGATTCTCGAGGTTGAAAATCCTATGGGGTTGAAGTTGAGCAATATTCTTTTAAAAATTTGTGGCTACGGGAATTCCTCACGTAACTTAGAAGTGTCAGGAATTTCGAGATTAAAAGGGTCTACCAACTTTAGGTTTGGGTTAGGGAGGGCTACCGCGCCCTGGTTGAAGATCATAATGATCCTGACGCATCGGGTACCTGCTAGGTAATACCCGCCTCAGGCAAGAGGTGAGGGGCGGTAAACGCCACGTTGGGGAAAGGCGGAGTATCCCTGTCCCCCTCCCTCGATACTCGGGTACTTCGTGCTTGGGACGAGTACTCGAGTACCGACGCTGCAGGAATCAGCCCTGCGAAAACATTCCGTATGCAAAAATAAGGAATAAACAAAGGGCCTCCTTAGGCTCCGGGATGGATATCCTTACTTGAGGCGCAGGGGGACTTCGCCGGCCTACGTATAGTTACTCATAATTTATTAACAGCTATCGCTCGTTCTCCAGCAGCTACTCGTGAGCTCTCCTGAGTCTAAAAAGGGCATTCGGCTCAACTTTCGCTCAATTTCCTCGCCAGTTTTAGACTTCATGAGAATTGAAGCCCCCCTTTGGTTACACCACCTGCAAAAAGGCACTTTATGTGAGGGGGCTATACCTCCCGCGATTCCCGGATTTGTCCGAAGGGGCAAACTAGAAACGCCCTTCCGGCAGAGCTTAACTGACGAGCTGTGGAGCCTATTCCAATTTCTGAATCCGGTATGGCGAGAGCATATTCTTGTATGGTGTGCGACATCTATACGGGGCCTTTCTTGGCAAAAAGTTCAAAAATTCATCCAATTACTAGTCCAAATTGAGTATAAGCTAGGCCTGAATGGGAATTACTAGTGCCTTATGCTTGTAAAATATGAGTGGATTTGTATGGAGTTCAAAATTACTACCTCCCATATAAATTATTTCCTCTATCTCCTCAACCAAAACACAAGATTTTTGAGTAATTAAACAGAGTTACCCTCTGATTGGTTATCTATCAGTATAAGGATTTGTATTTGGAAATAGTTGTGGTGGTCAAGTGTCGATTCATTTCTTGTTTAGGTGGTTTTTTGGGGCCCCATTTTTTTTTTTTGTTAAATCCGTGGTATGATTTTAGGTACATGAAGTACGGGTGCAAAAAGACTCGTCCGACAAGGCAACGGCAACCCTACTACCACTCCAAATTTACTACCCGTGCAACCACAACTGCTTAGAATAAAGTGAAAATCTGTGTAGACATAAAATAGATATAATAAAAGCCATATATGAAATTAGAAAGCAAAAAAAATTAATACTTTGTATACCATCCCCTTGCATCCAAGACAGCAGTAACTCTACTAGGCATAGACTCCCACAACTTTTCCAGAAATTCACCTTCAATATCCTGAGTCCAAACCTGATTAAGGGCTTCTGCTAGACATTTTGTAACAGTATCTGGACCCCCCTTGGTCCTGTGAATGTTGGGAAAGCGCTGGTGTAGCTTTTCCTTCACCCTCTTCCAACAGTACTCAATTGGATTGAGGTCTGGGGAATTGGGTGGCCATTCCATAACCTGTATGTTGTTTTCTGCAAATCAAGCCATAGTATCTCTTGCAGTATGTATCTTTGCACCATCCTGCTGAAAGATAGGATCTCCAACTGTATCTTCCACCTCTTGCCAAATATCAACTAAGCCATCCTCTAAAACTCTAATATATACAAATCTATCCATACTCTTCTCAAAAATAGAAATCAGTGGATTCTTGCTTCTACCCCAAATACAAGCTCAAACTATCAGCTTTACCCCTGGCCCCTTAGTAACCCCCTGAATACAGTCATTGTGCAACTTTTCTTCAGGTGTTCTAAATACCCAAATACCCTTAAGATTTTTAGACTTTTCAACCATGCATTTATCACTAAAGAAGATACCTTCAAAGTCTTCCTTTATCCAATTCTTATACTCCATTGCACAGGCTAACCTCTTGACAGCATGCTCATCCTTTAGGAGTGCTTTCTTCCTGGCCCTTCATTTTTTTTTGTTGACAGAGGCCAAAGCTCTCCCTTGCCTCCATCCATCCTCTCTCCATGCTCCTTTCCCGAATCACAATCACATCCTTTATCAATCTACCACCCATCCTAAGTGAACCCACAAAGCTCTATAAAACCTCACTCATCCATAATATTACTAGTATATCCCCAGACCAGTTCAGGACAATCCATCTGTCTATTCCTAGCTAATAGCCTCCTCACGGTCATTTATCATCGGTAGAGTTCCCTTTATCTCTCTTACTCTCCGCCAAGTTCACTCTATTTCTATTTTCATATCTAGCATAAACTATCCTCCTGCTATCCTCCAGGTTACCAGTATCTGCTAGTGGACATCTTTTATTTTCTGGAAGACTATTTTGGAAGAAGAAAAAATACGTCAAGATCCATCAACTACCTCCCACCCTGACCTCTATTACAATGGCAGATGCAAAATCGGGACTTTGATACAAAAAGAGAGCGGACTATGAAGAAGAGGGTAATATTACCTAGTGTAAGTTCGTCTGCAGCTTCTCTGACCCGAGAGCTTATAAGGAGGAGTATAAAGAGTAGCTGAATGCTATGAAATATAAGATGGAGCAAGACTGGATCCTGGGCTGGAAGGGGAGTAAGGCTGCCCCATGGGCGGGTATTCAGGCATATGCAATAGCCAACCTTCGGGTTACAAATAAGGCAGCAGTCTGCCAGGTAGACACACGTCGGGGTGAACATTTTACTGAGTACCTTGATTTTTTGCTCAAGGATATAGCAAAAAAGTATAAGGCCCCCTTGACATGATTGTTTGTAGTAGCTCAACCAGTTCCCACTGTCGCAGCCCCTATTGCAGCTCCTGTTGCTGTCAGGAATGATTGTAGGTTGCCTCAAGATGTCCTGATTGAATATATACAGTATATGGTAATATGCCTCCTTCAGCTCTTGCTAGTTCGCACTCCGTTCATCTCTGGCTAGATCAAGAATCCGAAGTCTACACTGAAGACCCCCTCCCTCTCTGGTTGGGCAAGATCCAGTAGCAAACCCATAGACATATTGACTAGATAGAGATAACTGAACCAACTATGGACTAGGATAACCTGTTTTCGTACATAAACGGAGTCCTTATATGGAGATTCGGATATAGTCTGCTCATGGGTACAACCAGACAGAGTACCCGGATACTGCTTGATGAACCTGAGGAGCTGCTGCTACTTGCTGAAATAATCACACTCGGAAATAGTTGGCATATCCGCATCTGGTGGTCAGTGAATTCACCGAGTGAACCAATAGATCTGCTCTTCTATGGCCATTGCGTTTGTGATCAAGATGGAACTCCCTCACCCGGCACTATACATTTTGGCCCTCATGTCACAAATGGTGACTAAGCATGGCAGGTTTTCACATGACTCACACTTGTGAAGTCATAGGGTTTAGTACTTTCATATGACAACGTATTAGCGTGTCATTCTTTTGTTATAATTGGTTTAGTGTTTGGACATAACTCATGATTGTGGTCATATGATTATGACTTTCACACATGACTCATAGTTATGAGTCATGGGTTTCACGCATGTGACGTGATTTGGGCACATGACATGTTTATTGTGTTTTGATTGGTTAGTTGTTATTTTACAGGGACTCATAGGAGTTGGCTGATGGATTTCACACGATAACTCACTATAAGTCATAGGAGTGTGTGACAGAAAGGTATGAGTCCTGAAGGACAGGATTGTGGGAAGAACGAGTATAAAAAGAAGTCCTTACGGCCTTCTTAGTTGATCACGAACCATCCCCACTACACACCCGGCGATTGAAATCTCAACACCACGAGAAATCATCGTCGGATCCCTCCTTTCTCCAATGTACTCTCAGTGAGCTGCACTCCCCCCTATGATGGACTCGGACTTGGGCACCCGTTTCCTAGTGCCTGTCCCATCCTCCTTTTCGCTTTTGTTTTGCTTTCTCGCTTGACATTTGCATGGTTGGCAACACCCTCACGTCCATGTTACAGACGGCTGGGATCACAGTTCGCAGTAAGGGAAAACTTTTCATCAGGCTACAGTCGATTTCTCTACTTTCTTCGATTACGTTTCGCTCAAGGCTGCCTAGTCAGACACGCACACGTTTCCGATAGTTCCTACGATACTTGGGTCTACCCCTCCTCTCCACTGCTCATTCTCATCCCGTGGCTCGGTTACAGCCAAACTTCCTCTCGATAGCTGGCATTCTTACTGCCAAACGGTACCACCCATCCCTGGCGGCGGGGTCGGTTGCACCCCTCGGTTACGCTCAGTCATGGTATTGCACTGCCTCCTTGGATGATGTCAACGCCTTAGGTTACGGAGTAATGTGATGGATTTGCTTTGTTTTAGCGTTTACTGTCCCCCCGTTCTGTGTTCTTTAGTTTTAGGCTGAATTTTCACGGTTGGGTTTCTGTAAGAGCACTCGGGATATGAATGGAGTTTCTTTTGTTACTTTGTTTTAAAAGGGGAGGAGTTTTCAGGTCCGGTTTTCCTGTTGTCTCCTGCCTGTCGTGTTGGTGATTTATTTCTGTTGTCTACTTAGCCGATAGGGGTTTTTTGTTTTCGTGGCGGGATTGTGTAGTTGGTTTCATACCAGAGGGACTTGGGGTGATGGTTTTTTCCGGTGGACTGAGGAGGATTTCCTTACACAGGGGGTTATATTTTTACCATAGCTAGTGCTACACGTAGCCTTTATTCCCCGTAGTTGATAATACAAAGCGCATGATATAAACAAAAAAAAAGAAGGCCTTCTTAGTTGATCACGAACCATCTCCTCTACACACCTGGCTATTGAAATCTCAACACCACGAGAAATCATCGTCATTTCCATCCACCCCCCGCACTCTCAGTAAGCTGCACCCCCCCCTATGATGGACTCGGACTTGGGCACCCATTTCTCAGGGCCTCTCCCATCCTCCTCTTCGCTTTTGTATTGCTTTCTCGCTTAACATTTGCACGGTCGGCAATACCCTCGCGTCCATGTTACAGACGGCTGGGATTACTGTTCGCAGTAAGAGAAAACTTTTCATCAGGCTACGGTCGATTTCTCTACTCTCTTCGATTACGTTTCGCTCGAGGCTGTCTAGTCAGACACGCACACGTTTCCGATAGTTCCTACGATACTTGGGTCCACCCCTCCTCTACACAGCTCGGTCTCGTCCTGTGGCTCGGTTACAGCCAAACTTCCTCTCATTAGCTGGCATTCTTACTGCCAAACGGTACCACCTATCCCTGGCGGCGTGTTCGGCCGTACCCCTCGATTACCCTTGGCCGTGGTATTGCACTGCCTCCTTGGACGATGTCAATGCCTTGGGTTACGGAGTAATGTGATGGATTTGCTTTGTTTTAGCGTTTACTGTCCCCCCGTTCTGTCTTCTGTAGTGTTAGGCTGAATTTTCACGGTCGGGTTTCTGTGAGAGCACTTGGGATAGTATGAATGGAGTTTCTTTTCTTACTTTGTTTTAAAAGGGGAGGTGTTTTCAGGTCCGGTTTTTCTGTTGTCTCCTGCCTGTCGTGTTGGTGATTTGCTTCTGTTGTCTACTTAGCCGATAGGGGTTTTTTGTCTTCACGGCGGGATTGTGCAGTTGGTTCCATACCAGAGGGACTTGGGGTGATGGTTTTTGGCGGTAGACTGAGGAGGATTTCCTTACACACGGGGGTTATTTTTTTACCATAGCTAGCGCTGCACCTAGCCTTTGTTCCCTGTAGTTGATAATACAAAGCACATGATATAAAAAAAAAAAAAAAAAAGAAAAAAGGCCTTCTTAGTTGATAGGCCTCCTAAGACTCCCCGTCCTCCTTCCGCATTATAGTCCTCCTGAAAACCATCTCCAAGATCCTGGAAAGAGTCATGACGGCCCGCCTCCTCTCCCTTGCCAGGTCATCAGGCCTGCTTCACCCCAGCCAATATGGATCGATCCCTGGCCTTGGGACTTTCGACGCCTGCGCTACTCTCGTACACGAAGCCAAGACCCTCCAGCGCACCCACCACAAGGGATTCCCTCTCTTCCTCAATATCAAGGCCACCTTCGACAACGTCGAAGCCTCTACCCTCCGAAAATGCCTCCTGGGCAAGAACATCCTCGGATATATAGTCGATTGGGTCTCCTCCTTCCTGGTGGAACGAAGGTGTACGCTAATCTATCAAGGCTTCCCCAAGACCCCTGCCCCCGTCACTGTCGGGACCCTACAAGGGTCCCCAATCTCCCCTTTGCTCTTCCTCATCTATGTAGCTCCACTCCATACCAATATCAGAGAGGGCCTAATGCTCTCTTACGTTGACGACTTCGCCCTAACAGTTTCCTCCCCGTCCTACAGGTCCAATGTAAGCCGCTTACAGAGCTTGTTCGAATCCCTTTCCCGACGCACCACCACTTTGGGGGTCTCCTTCTCCATCCCAAAAACAGAACTGATCCACTGGCGCACCCCGAACCAGAGGGCCGCCACCCGTTCCAACCAGCCCATCACCCTCAACGACCAGATCTTCCACCCCTCCCACGTGGTAAGGTGGCTCAGCTACTGGTTTTCCCCCCCTTTGAACTCCATTAACCACTTCGAGAGACGCCTGGCCCTGGCCAACGCTGCCTTTGCCTTCTTAAAAAGGGTTGCTTCCCCAGGGGTGGGGGTCCGACCTTTCCTGACACACCTTTTAGCCATGATCCTCTTCCTCTCTATCCTCACCTACGGGGCGGACCTTCTCCTCCCAAATACCCACACAATCAGCCGTATAAACTCCTTCTGGCACAGAGTCCAGAGATGGACCACGAACTGCTTCTTCGTCACACCAATCCTGATATTAGCCCGGGAATCTACCCTCCCCGCTCTCGGCCCATACTACAGGTATAAGAGACGCATCGCGGCTCTCAGGATCTGCTGTGCACCCCCCTCCCGGAACTACACGGCGGCTCATCTCCCATCCTCCTTTCCCTATCTATTAATGTTCAGAGCCCCCGACTCCAGTCGGCTAATAACTATAGGCCTCTCATCCGTTTACCTCCCTCTCAACTGGAAAACCCCGGTTTCTCCTCCCCTATGAGGAGACATCTCCCCATCGACGAACTTGGTCACATCGCCTTCCCTCTGGCTCAAGGGTTCTCACGCTTTCCCTAGATTGCGAAAACTGCCCTCCCTGCCTCAGAAGAGATCCCCCCACCGACCCTCATGGCTCGAACCTACACTACCCTCAGAGAAAGAGCCAGAGCCCTGCACCTACAGGACTGGGAAAATTCCCTCCCAGCACCCCCCGGCTACCCCTATCCCGCCTTCCTGGCCCCCCACCCCTTCATGGATCTGGATAAATTTGCTGCGAGCCATATACATTAAATGCGCTCGGGCAAGAGCTACCTCCTGGCCCACCCCACCTGGCGCGACGACCCGGATCGCCCAACCACCTGCCCTTCGTATCAAGAAGCCCCCGAAATCTTCGACCACGCCATTCTACACTGCCCAGCCAGGGCAGACGCCAGACACCGGCACCTAAGTATGGTCGAAAGCCTCTCGCCCGAGAGCCTAATTTGGAACCTCCCCCCCTCCCTCTCGGCGCTCCGACGCTACATCCTAGACACTCAGACCATGTTCCCACCTAGCGACACCCTTCCCCCATCCTAATAAACACCCCGCCCTTCAAGAAAACCCTGGCCCACATAACCTCCCCACTTCCTCCTATCCTATGACTTTCAGTTCAGCAGAATGATGGTTTCCTTTGTAGGATTTTTTATTGTTGTGCGAAGTATAATGGATTTTCCCTATATTAGTTATATTTTTGATAGATGAGGCCGAGAGTTTTTAGCTTCATAACTTAGTACTATCAGAGCATGGGAAATGGTTTCTTTTGTTGTTTGTTTTTGCTTTATAGGTTTTGTTTTTTTCATAGCTACCGCTACATGAAGCTTTTTGTACCTTAAAACAATAAACGCATGATATGAAAAAAAAGAAAAAAAAAAGAAAAAGAAAAAAGGCCTTCTTAGTTGATGTCGGGACCCCACAAGGGTCCCCCATCTCCCCTCTGCTCTTTCTCATCTATGTGGCTCCACTCCACACCAACATTAGAGGGGGCCTAATGCTTTGCTACGTCGATGACTTCGCCCTTACAGTTTCCTCCCCGTCCTACAGGTCTAATGTATGCCGCCTACAGAGCTTGTTCGAATCCCTCTCCCTACGCACCACCCCTTTCGGGGTCTCCTTCTCCATTCCAAAAACAGAACTGATTCACTGGTGCACCCTGAACCAGAGGGCCGCCACCTGTTTCAACTAACCCATCACCCTCAACGACCAGATCTTCCACCCCTTCCATGTGGTAAGTTGGCTCGGATACTGGTTCTCCCCCCCTTTGAACTCCATCCACCACTTCCAGAGACGCCTGGCCCTGGCCAACGCCGCCTTTGCCTTCCTAAAAAGGGTCGCTTCCCCCGGGGGGGGTCCAAACTTTCCTCTCATACCGTTTAGCCATGGGCCTCGTCCTCCCCATCCCCACCTATGGGGTGGACCTTTTCATCCTAAACACCCACACAATCAACCGTATGAACTCCTTCTGGCCTAGAGTCCAGAGATGGACCACGAACTGCTTCTTTGCAGCACCCATCCCGATAATAGCCAGGGAATCCTGCCTCCCCCCTCTCGACCCATACTGTAGGTAGAAGAGACGTATCGCGGCTCTCAGGATCTGCTCTGCACCCCCCTCCCTGAACCCCGCGGCTGCCCGTCTCCCGCCCTCCTTTCCCTCTCTGTCAACGTTTAGAGCCCCCGACTCCTGTCGGCCAATGACTATTGCCCTCTCATCTGTTTACCTCCCCCTCAACTGGAAAACCCCGGTTCCCTCCCCCCTATGAGGAGACATCTCCCCATCGAAGAACTTGCTCACATCGCTTTCTCTCTGGCACAAGGGTTCTCACGCTTCCTTCAGATTGCGAAGACTGCCCTCCCTGCGACAGAAGACATCCACCACTCGGCCATCATGGCCCGAACCTACACTACCCTCAGAGAAAGGGCCCGAGCCCAGCTCCTGCAGGATTGGGAAGATTCCCTCCCAACACCCTCCGGCTACTTCTATCCCGCCTCCCTGGCCCCCCACCCCTTCATGGGTCTGGATAAATTTGCTGCGAGCCGCATACATCAAATCCGTTTGGGCAAAAGCTACCTCCTAGCCCACCCCACCTGACGTGACGACCCGGATCGCCCAACCACCTACCCTCGGTGTCAAGAAGCCCCGGAAACCTTCGAGCATGCCATTCTACACTGCCCAGCCAGGGCTGACGCCAGACACCGTCTCCTATGTACGGTCGAAAGCCTCTCACCTGAGAGCTCAATCTGGAACCTCCCCTCCTCCCTCTCAGCGCTTCGACGCTACATCCTAGACACTCAAACCGTGTTCCCGCCTAGCGACACCCCTCCCCCACCCTAAAGAACACCCCGCCCTTCAAAAGTCCTGTCCCACAAACCCTCCCTGCTTCCCCCCCACCCTACGACTTTCAGTTCAGCAAATAATGTTTCCTTTTATAGGTTTTTTTTTTTGCGAAGTATGATGAATTTTCCCTATATTAGTTATGTCTTTGACAGAGGAGGCCAATGGTTTTTTGGCTTCTTTACTTAGTACTATCAGAGCGTGAGAAATGGTTTCTTTTGTTGTTTGTTTTTGCTTTATAGGTTTTGTTCTTTCCATACCTACCGCTACATGAAGCTTTTTGTACCTTAAAACAATGAACGCATGATATAAAAAAAAAAAAAAAGAGACCCAACAGGCCTTCTGAAAGCCCCATATATGCCTTCGGCGCCATTTATCGTCCTCTTTTGCAGGTGGCCCCTAGCTTGCTCCACTAGCGAGGAGGTGTAGCTTAACTGACCCCTGTGTTTTTTTGCATTTCCATCCAGGCCATTTTGGCTGTTGTGGGTCTGCTTTGTACCTGTGCGCGTCCGGAACAACCTTGCCTGTCTCAGCAGCCCATCACGCTCTTAGCGCTCTCCGTTCCCCTTGATTTCTCCGTTATGGATTTCGTCCTAATGGGCACGTTCTTCATATCATAACATACACTCTCTACCCCTGGTGCGCGTCTGGAACAACCTCGTCTCTCTCAGCGTCCCATATCGTACTTTGCTCTCTCTCTCCTCCCCTTGACTCCTCGGTTATAGATTTCATCCCCTGAGGGACGTTCTTCAGGTCATAACATCTACTCTCTACCCATGTACCGGCTCCACACACCCTTCTGTTTCCAAAGTATGTGTGCCAAATCTGTTTTATTTCACTGAAGCCCGTATCTTTTGTGCCTCCTCTCATCCTTCTCCTGACATTCATGATTCGCTTTGCCTTTCTGTACCACTCCTATTTGTTGCCTAGGTTAGTTCATCATCGATATCCTTAGGTGTCTCAAAATACACGGCTACGCGTCCCCTTCATACCATATTTTGTTTCTTTCTTTCTACTGTAAAGTTTTCAATATATGCTATTAAATGTTTCTAAATCAATCCTACTATTTACATACCTGCGGTTGTTATCCCTACCACTAGTCTCAGGTACTAAATGCGCCATGCCCATGATCCATTTGATACTAATGACTATCTCGGTTATTCCGTTTGGCCCTTTCTCCATCCCCAAAGTAACGGTAACAAGTGCCCTTATATCGCTCTGCTTCCCCGAGTTCTCAACATATAGTCTATCTACTAATACTAGTCTATCTACTAAACCTGTTCTTGGGTCTCGAACTTTTATTATCGAAACCAAGCGGGCCGGATAACAGCCTTTTAGTGCTCTATAAATACTTCTATTACCTGAATCCACCCATACCCAATCATTCCTGCTCTGCCCTGTTGACCTCCAATGCTGAGTTCTGGTACACCGAAGAAGGTGCCAAGTGACCTCTCTCTCATCCTGAAAGTTCTCTACCGGGACACATAAAAGCCGACATATCTCAACTGGAAACTGTGTAACCGAATCCACATCAAAATGTTAGCTCACAGACGACTTCCGTCAATAATAATCGATTAAAAGGTCTGGAAAATTTCTCAAACACTGGTAGAGCTGGGAAATGGTTTCCACAGTTGATGTGAAACCCATTGGTTGTTTAGTTACTGAACCGACTTGCCGTTTGTGCTGTTTGTCACGTACTTCGTCTCAAATCGGACGCGATAGATCCGCTTGGATATTCATTTCATGAATTTTGAAGCTGTCAAGTCTAGAATATGATTGTAGTATTTGTTGGCTTGCATCGTTTTTATTTGACCGCTGATAGCCCTCCTTGATTATTGTTTTGTGACTTGTTTCACCCAACTCGGTAGAATACATTTGAATGTTCCCAAAGTGCCGTATATGGTCCCCGAAGTGACTCAACAGATATATCTTAACAAAGTTAAAGTCTACTTCCTCATCATATATATCTGCAACAATTCCATCTAAATTGTGACGTTACTCGTCTGTAATGCGACGTCTTTTGGCAAATGTAGCCCCCAAAAGGCGGTATTGATTGAGTACTTCACTATGCTCACCTCGAATTCTGGCTGTAACCTCTCTCACTTTCCTGGCAGTGGACTTATCCTTTCGGTACTCCTTAAAACTGACTTTGTGATCATGAAAGGTCTTAAGGAACTGTTCGAGGTATTGAATCGTCTCCTCGGTATGGCTTGTATATTGTGACATTAGAGTAAAGTCGACAATCGACCGGACACAGGTTAGAGCTTTGGTGAATATGGGACGTTCTGCGGCACTAGGACAATGTAGCGAGGCTGCAAAACATGGTAGTATCACTTTAACCAGATTCTTCTTCTCTTTTCTGGTCTACTGAGAGATCCGACTATACTCTTTGTTTAGCGCAGAATAGTCAGGATAAACATCTAAACTGTTCCAGATAGCATGGAATGCTTGTAGCCGTTTGTATTTCTTTAGAAATCGGATAACCCATTTCACAAGGGATGTTTCGAATATTCCCAGGTACACGACATGGAGAATATCTGGTTTGGGCAGGTCAGATTGCTGAATGTTCGGAAGTCTCCAAAAGACGCTAGGAAGCAATTTGAAACCACAATCTGTTAGTTGTTGCTTGGCCTGCTGGTCGTTTTCACAGTATTTGCTGAAGAGATGTTGGGATTTCCTATAATCTCATCTGGCTGCAGAACATCTCAAATGGGACCCTAGCTGTTCCGGTCGAATATCACAGACAGCGCACTGATTTTGTTGAATAACGTGTAATGTTACATTTGCCAAGTGATCTGCAATCCACGCCGAGAGGTGTAAGAAACACAATCGGACCTTTCCATTGATGCATTCAACCTCAAGTTCGGAGTTCCCTAGTGCAACAATTGGTGCAAAGATCGCTTCCATCAAATCACAAAGAATCTCATTGTTGACCTGCCTTTGCCATGCATCTCTTGCTGCTACGCCCAGCATCTTTGGGGGGACGGGCAAAAGCACCAAAAGAACGGTTGCATGTTTCGAGGGTTTATTTTGTGTACTCGATAGGATATTTCCAATTGTCATGTAGATTGGCCAGGCTTTCTTATCTCCCGAGAAATTGGTCAAACAAGTAACGTCTGAGGAACATATGATTGGTACAAGTGTTTCTCCATCCGGTAATTCATCCTGTGCTGGCTGTTAATTTTGTGTCCTAGTAAATGGTATGGAAGCACCGTGGAACGTCGTATTTGAACCTACCAGTGTCTCCCACCACCAATCAGCGGTATGCATCTCCGAATAAACTCTCTGAGGTGGTTCTTCGCTATCCCATTCCTTCACAAGGGCGTAAACTAAATCTTGAGCAAAACATCTTTGACCAAGTAAATATTTAGCACAATCAATAGGATTGCGGAAAAAGAATTTCTGTGTTACAGAAGCTTCGTCTGGTCCTTCCTCGTCCGAAATTTCCTACTTTCGGTTAGAATAGGATGTTGTAGGGTCCATTTACTTACAGTTTCACTAAATGATACAAACCCCTCTTTCCAGCTCTGCATTCCCATACCTGATTCCAACTGATCAACTGCCTCAAGGAGCCGATAAGCAGAGTTAATATTACTGCCCTCAGGCCCCAAGTCCTTCTTGAAATATCTATCCATGTGATCCTTTGGTACCTTTGCTTCAATTAA
>NESQ01000448.1:0-67787 GCA_003070745.1 Tuber borchii
GAGGGACATTGATCGGGTTAAAGGAGATAAGCACACTGGTGGGCCTGACAAGAGTGGCTTTGAAGCATGCTTCAGGGTTAACCTTAGTGACCAAGAGGGTAGTTGATGGAGAGGCTGACTGAGGCATACAGTTGGGCAAGGAGAGGCTACCGAGATTCATAGTTAGGCTCAGAGATGAGAAGCCTAAGTGAAGTGAAAGTGGGGCCGTGAAAAGAGATCGTCCTCTAAGAAATATGGTATTGTCAAACTTAAGGTTAGGAAAATAGAGGGCATGGGTGTGTGATAGAGGATGCAGAGTGTGAGCAATATTTCCTATAGAGTCTGATACTTTATTATCCTGAGCCTGAGGCACACTTACATTTTGTTAAAATATTTGTGATGATTTAAACGTTCAACATTAGTATACTCTTCAGAACAGGTCTCAAATAAGACAGTTGTAAAACAGCTGTATTTAATCTATTTTCCAAAAATTACTGAAGTTTGTATGAAAGTCTAGAAATAGGTTTTGAACTAATAGCAAGTTTTGTATGATACTGTTCTTAGTAAGATTTCACTAATCTGACTCTATTGTATTCCCAATAATTTGCAATTAAAACAAGAACAGTTCCTATTATAGTAAGAATGTCTTTAAAGACTATGTCAAATACCCCATGAGTCCCAAAGTTGGCTGAAAGTATCAGATACTGAGAGCTGTTGTAGTAACATTAGTTGATACAGCATAGGAATACAACACTTATAGTAGGGAGAAGAGAACTTATTATATAGGAAGTGGAGGGTGGTATTTTTGATTAATTATGACTAACTCACTAAAAATCAAATATAGAAAGAAAGTACTCTCAATCCACTGAAATAGAAAAATGTATTAAATGAGAAAATTCTGATATAACAAAGGTCAATATTGGAACCAGGTATAAGAGAATAATTTGATTTAGTTTTTTAGCTATAACTGAGGCTACATAGGGGAATAGATGACTGTCAAGGCATACTATAGGATCATTGTGAATCTAACTCATGATAAAGGCTGAATGGCTATTGGATTAGAATATCACCATTAAATAATTTTAGTTAATAGATAATCAAAGCTGTATTTAATACCAGTTTAGTGGAGCTTAGATCATCTCATATGAGTATTATGCTTACAATACCTTGTACCTGCTTCTGGTAGATAATGAGCGAGGTATTATGCCATATTTGCTTTGCAAGTTGGGAATAATATCCTTCTATCCTTGTAGCATTTTTACTACTTCTCTGTACCTATATCTGGCCACATACTCACGCAGTATTTGGCTATGCTTATTTGTCCTATTGAGGATGATGTTCCCTCATCTAAGGAGTACCTTTACTACTTTCTTGTTCTCAATGCTTAGCAGCCCACCAGAATGGTGTTTGAGTATCATAGTCTGCTGTATTGGATTGATGTTATTTTATCCAAGCTATATTTTAACTATTACTTTGTTGCTATTGTTTAAGGCACACTTAAGTGGTATTTTTCTGCTGTAATATGGTTGATCTTGGTTGACTTTCTGCTATTTAGGGTGTATATTCACCACATTGCCCCATCCATTATTGATTACATACTAGAGTGGTACTTAACCATCAATTCTTGCTTTATTAGAGTTGAGATCCTCCTATTCTAGTAGTATTTTACTACTTTTGTATGCTCTTTTTGGGCTCCATACTAGAGTAGCAATTTCCTACTGCTACCTAGTTTGGAATAGAAAATATGCTTCAACTGGGGTGAAATATTAACTAGTTTCTTATGATTATAAAAGTGTTATTGAGATATACCTTCTATAATAAAGTAATTGGTTGAGATAAGACAGCTTATTGATTTTATTAAAATACAGATTCTTTAAGAGAGAGTGAAATAGCATTGGATTCCTGAGGACTGTATTTCTTTCATATCTGGATTTAACTTTCAGAGAGCTGCAAATAGTATTGATGAATTATTAACCTTTGTCAATCTTGTGTTAATATAAGCTATCATATTATTATTAAAATTTCAATATTCAATATTGTTAGATTGATTTTGCCTTTTTTATTTATAAAGCTTCTAAGAGTCTGCTAGTAATTCAAATTCATTTAGTAAGTCATTATAGTCATAATTGTAGCTAAGTTGGAAAAAAGAACATTGCTAGGCTCTGTCAGGAAGCAGCCAATATGTCTAATATATTAGTACTATACTAATATAAATAACCTTTACTATTATTTTATAATTTGCATTAATCTATATACTTAGTAGTTCAGATTATTATCTAAGTTATAATATTGTCTAAGTCAGATTAGAATAAAAGGATACTTAGCTAAAGGTATTGTAAATATAATATAAGTGGTATATATCTATAAACTGCAGAATGATTACTATCAAGGCTGCTGTTTTGAGGTCAGTATTCTATTTTAACCAAGAGCACCTTAGTTCATAGTGCGAGAGATAGTTCTTTTTACTTATATAAGTTCAAGTTAGATGTTTATATTTCAACTACAAAGAGGAAAAAAGTAAAAATGAGAGTATAGATTATACTATATTACTTACCAACTGTGAAAGATACAAATAAATATTATATATTTTATCACAAATGGTGACTAGTGAAGGAATTGGGTTCACTCTATTCATGGTTATGAATGGTAGGTTTGTGTTCCCTCTCACATGACTCGCACTTGCGAGCCATAGTTAGTATTGTTATATGTTTATGTGATGCGCATGACCATACTTGGTAGTCACTTGATATGTTTTTTGCACATGACGCATAATTATGAGTCATAAGTTTCGCGCATGTAACCCCTTTGGGCACATGACTAGTTATGAGTGCAATGATTGGTTTGGTATATTGCGCAGTTGACTCATAGGAGTCGGCTGATGGTTTTCACACTATGACTTGCTTCGAGTCATAGGAGGTACGTAACTCATAGGTATGAGTCACCAGGGTTAGGTATATGAGGAGGCGTCGATATAAAAAGGTGAGACTTGGGTCCTCTAGATAGTGACGAACTATCTCTCCTATTTTCCTTCCGATTGAAATCGCTACTCCGGTGAAATCATCATGGGAATCTTACCCCTCTCCCTGCTTCTGATGGCCTTGTTCCCTAGGAGGGTGAAGCTCCTCCCCCCTCTCCTCCCTCTGTTTCCCTTCTGAGAGCTTGAGTATTGGGTGCTCTTGTCTATGGGGTCTCATGGTCGCAATCCCCCGCCCCTTCTCCGTACTTGTTTTGCTGCCCTCGCTTAACATTTGCACAGTTGGCAACCCCTCCCCCTCATCATAAGCATAGCGCAGCTTCGGATTATTGGTGAAGTAGTTGTCCTGGTAGCTCTGCTCTCTGCTATTGCACTATCTCCTGAGCGCTTCAGTTAGTACAGTTGCATTGTCGAAAAATCGTGATCCCTTGGGGTCCTTTTATTCGTACTTCTTGGAGTTGGGTCTACCCCTCCACTCTCCTCTACCGGTCTCCTCCAGTCACTCTAGTACAGCTACAAGTCACTCTTTCTCTGCCGGCCTCTGTTTCCTCTTGATAGTCTGGACCTGGGATCTCACATGGCCGCATGCGTGTAGGTGAAAATGTCTGGTTCCTAGAGTATTCAGACTACCGCCTCTGCCTCCGTCTTTATTGAGCTTTGTATTCATCCACTCCGCTGTGGTTCCAGTGGCCCTCGGGTCTCGTCTCATTCGCCAGACGTCTCTGCCGCGACCGGCATGGTTATGTGGATCTACTGCTGGTCCTCACCTCGACTCTCACTGCTGGACTATATATCCCGGCCACTACGGCCCTGGTGTATTGTCGTGTGGGTTGGTATATCCGCCCTTTTGTCAATGGGGTTGAGATTTCTAGCGGGGCTTGAAGTTTTCTTTGCTTGTTTAATAGGTTTCTCACTGTTGCTTTGGGGCTTTACTTTGGGAGTGCATGTCTGTGGAGGCTTTTGGTTCGTGGTATTCAGGCCTATTGTTTCCTTGGTAGTTTCTACCCATAGTACTGGGCTTTCGATTCCTACCAGCTTCAAAGTAGTTATGTTTGTTGGGCAGGGTCAGAGGGTTTTAGTATTGGGAATGGGGGATGGACTGTAGTTGGAGGTTTTTGGATACATGGCCCTTAATGGATTTAAAGCCGCCTTTGTACCCACTTAGTTACTAGCTAGATAGAACAAATAAATCATGGGAGAAAAAAGTAAATATGAAAAAAAGAGTTCTGTAGATAGCTCCTCATGCAGTCATCTAAGTACTTTCCTATCTACTCTCTTGAATGATTTTTCTTTATATCCCTTTTACATGATTGACATAGTATGTGAACAGCGTTGTATGAAGATCTACAACATAGGAACGGCCTAAGAATATTCTCCTCTACCATATGGATTGATTGTCACCGATTGCAGCTCACCACCCGAACAAGGAATGTTACATTTGACTGCGTCTCCCTTTTCAATACCTGACGATCACTAAAGGAACCTGGACAGAGGAAAACCCTCAGGACTGCAAACGCTTTTAAGGGAAGCACCTGAGCGGGAGAGAGGACCCTACGGCGTGGGTCCTAGGAAAAGAGCCCTGTATGGGGGGGCTAGAAAGGATCTGGAATCCAGACAAATGACATGATTGGATAACAAAAGACAAGGACTGAAACCCTTTACTGGGACACCAAGTCAAAACACACGAACAGGACAATATCTGGCGAGATATCTATGAATGATAAGAACAATATACAAGACAAATGACAAGATCAGTCAGACAAGAAAGAAAAGACAGACTCCAAAATCAGAAAAAAATATTTCTGATATGTTACATTCTAAGGAGGAGAAAAGGGGGCTCGGCGGCTAGCTCTGTGGGACCAGAGCCGGGAAGAAAGGAGCTACTAAGGGCGTCAGGTGGCCTGAGGAATGAAGGTACAACCCTTACAAGGTTCAATGAGGACGAGATTGGCAAGAGAACAGGAGAGAAGCAAAGACGAAGGAAGCATGAATGAACCTATCAACAGCAAGATACAATAAGAACGAGATCGACAAGTGAACAAGACAGAAGCAAAGATGAAGGAAGTACCAATAAATCTATCAACAGCAAGGTTGAATGGGAACGAGATCGACAAGCGAACACGAGAGAAGCGAAGACGAAGGAAGCACGAATGAACCTATCAACAGCAAGGTTCAATGATAACGAGCTCGACAAGACAACAAGAGAGAAGCGAAGATGAAGGAAGCACGAGTAAACCTATTAACTGTAAGGTTCAATGGGATAGAGATCCACAAGCAAACAAGAGAGAAGCGAAGATGAGTAAAGGATGATTGAACCCTTGAGAGATATGCCTTCACAAAATAAATGATAGATCTCACCTCTACTTAGGAAGTCAAAATTCAGGAAAAAACTTTTTTTCTGAATGAGTAGCCTTATGGGCCCAAGGCTAGGGGAGAGGGGTGAAAATAATACTCACCTCGGAGAGGGGGAAGAAATGAGCTACTGAAATACTCACCTCAGAGGGAGAGAAGAAATAAGCTACTGAAATACTCACCTCGGAGGAGGGGAAGAAATAAGCTACTGAAATACTCACCTCGGAGGGGGGGAAGAAATGAGCTACTTGTCTTGTAACAAAGAAGGAAGGAAAGGAACGACACACAATTGGCTCGAATTAAACGATAAAAGTACCTATGCACCTAGGAGTTATAGGGAAGTTGGTCACCTACCACGAACAACAAAGAATATGAAATATCTGCGCATAGGACAGCAGATGAATGACAATAAGAAGGAGAGGAGTCAAGAGTACTCAGCTATCAAAATCAGAAACCTCTCTGCACAGTACAGCAGATGAACGACAACAATGAACGATAGGAGTCAAGAGTACTCAGCTATCAAAATCAGAATCCTGTCTGCACAGGACAGCAGATGAATGACAACAATGAACGAGAATAATCAGACAACCCGAAAGGAAAAGGAAGGAAGAAAAGAAGCAATATGCCATGGGAATATCTCATTGAATGCAAGCACCTATTGAACATTAGTAGCCATATGGAACATTGTCTTTGATCAACCGATCTAAGAGGAACCAAGGGGTTTATCTGCAAAGGACAGCAGATGCAAGGAAAGATCAGAAGACAGCAAATGACCAAACGATAACGACACAGAATGCATGATAAGCATTAGCCAATGCAAGGAAAGATCAGAAGACAACAAGCGACTGAACGATTACAACATGGAATACATAATAAGCATTATCTGATGCATGAAAAGATCAGAAGACAACAAGCGACCTGAAGATTACGACATGGTAGACCTGATAAAACATCAGCCTATGCAACAATGGATCATATGATAAGAAACAAACGAGAAATTATACCACTCGATATGATACAAGAAACATACGAGATACACAGGACGAGAAGAAAATGATCACGAAGAAAAGAGGACGGAGAGGATAGTGAGAGGAAGGAATCGCATAAGAGGCAGCCTGTCTGCATGATAGAGGAGGAGGACCAGCAAGCTTCAACATACTGAACAGTTTACCTTCTACTCTCATCTACGAGTCTTTTATCTTTCCCAAACCCTACCACTACCTAATACTACATGAACGATATGAAGTACCTTACGCAACAAACCAGAGAGGCAAGCAATCCCACCAAAATGACCAATATACTGCATGCCGTTAAGGGCTAGATGGCTTGCTTTGATGATGGGTGTCTTGTGTACCTAAGCGACAAACAGAGGGCATACTTGCCCCAGAGGATGACACGATGGCAGCCCCACCCTATGGATAAGAAGGTGCACGGGGGCAAACCAGCGGAGGAATCGAAACCCCACCATGAGATGGGGGAGTTTGTGGTCGAACTGCTAGCAAAGATGGTGAGGATGGTTGAGGAAATGGGCGGCCACAAGGAGGAGAATCGAGCGATGAAAAGAAGGATTGTCATCGTGGAAGACAATGCCCACTGGGCAAACATAGAGAACCGACGCTGCACATACGAGAAGCTCAACCTTCAGACTCGAGTGCGACCAGCAGCGGAGGTCGTGGGCTAGCTGGCCAAAGCGATTGAGGAGGACAAGGAGTTTGCCGAGTTGATTGGCATTACGGTCGAAGAAAAAGCGATCGATATAGACAACACTACCAACAGAACAGAGGCTACAAAGCCTGAGGAAGTGGTCGACTCATGGGATTGAGACCTAGGAAGTTAAGAGAAGGAAGATTATAGGATCGTGGGACTGATCCTAGTGGCGGAGGGAACTAATGTCACAAACGGTGACTAGTGAAGGAATGGGTTTCATGCTATTTATGGTTATGAATAGTAGGTTTGTGTTTCCTCTCACATGACTCGCACTTGCGAGCCTTAGTTAGTATTGTTATATGTTTATGTGATATGCGTGACCATACTTGGTGGTCACTTGATATGTATTTTGCATATGACTCATAATTATGAGTCATGGGTTTCGCGCATGTGACCCCTTTGGGCACATGACTAGTTATTAGTGCAATGATTGGTTTGGTATATTGCGCAGTTGACTCATAGGAGTCACCTGATGGTTTTCATACTATGACTCGCTTCGAGTTATAGGGGGTTCGTGACTCATTGGTATAAGTCACCAGAGTTAGATATGTAAGGAGGCACCGATATAAAAAGGCGAGACTTGGATCCTGTAGATAGCTCCTCACACAGTCATCTATGTACTTTTCTATCTACTATCTTGAATGATACTTCTTTATAGCTATTGTTCATGATCGACATGGTATGAGAACAGCGTTGTATCAAGATCTACAACGTAGGAATGGCCTAAGAATGTTCTCCTCTACTATATGGATTAATCGTCACCTATTTCACCTCACCACGCGAATAAGGAATCTTACATATTTGTGAAAATTAGTATAGTTTAGTATTGCATAATTGCAATATTGAGTACCTAATAAAAATATTAGTAGAATATCTATATACTCGAAAGGAGCTAAATAACAGTTGGAGACTTACTAGTAATAACAAAGGATAGTTGAGAAGGAAATAAATAGAAAGTATATCTTAGGAGTGAAAAATGAGAAAGCAGGAGAATAGAGAGATATTGGTATATAAGTAAGTTAATCATTGAAATTTGATAGTAAGAAGTCAGAGTCGGTATAAAGAGAGAAGGAATAATTTGGAAGCTATGTCCTAAATTTAGTTTATGAAAGATAGAGAAAAATAGTTATGGGAGCTTTAGGGTTAAGGCACTAGCTGGGTTAAAAAGATTTTCAACAATTATGGATAAGATAGTCACCAGACTACCTGTATTACAACTAGCCCCTATCTGATCATTATGACAATTGATTATCAGATTATACATTTTATTGATTACTCTATAATAAACTATATAGAGGCAATTTAGTCAAACTAGCATATAGCTATTTTATTTGAGATATCTCAATTTTCTCTCCTTTTTAAATAAGTATACTATAGTGTCATATCTGTATTTGGTCTCGTCTATTAGCATAACCAAGAATACAGCTAAGCCTTCTATATTTCTAGACTTTAGAGTAAGCTTTATACAATTTCACTATGTAAAGAATAGCAATCTAGAACTACTTTCATAGCTTAATCTATTTTTATTAAAACTACTATAACAATTAACTATTTTTGTGAGAAAACAGTTAGTTTTAAAGAGAAAGTGATTAAGGATGAAAGGTTTACAAAAGCAATCAGTATTAAAAATTGATTCAAAATCGATAAAGAGACTGGGAATAGGTCAAGTACAGAGAACGTAATAGTGCAGAATCAGACTACTAGCTATTGTCTTAAGTAGACCATATATCTCAGAGTTTATTTAACTAATCTGGAATCTCTGAGTTCTTTGAACTTAGCACTACATGGTGTAAAAGGATAATTATAAAGGAGGCTACTAGGTTGAATAGAGTGGGAGAGAGTAGAACAGGTGAAATTAAGCGTGTATCAAAAGAAGGTTAGTAGAGATAAGACTTGTAGGAAGTTACAAATACTTCTAGAATAAATCATGTAATTGGTAATCCCTTATCCTTAATTCATTATTCTGTCTTCAATTATAGAAGCTCAGGCTCCATATGTAGTACTTAGAATACTCTTCTCATAATAAAGTAATAAGCGGACCCGACTAGTAATGAGCTTAGTTTATTTATTGTTGTATTAATGCTATATAGATCTTACAAAAATATTGCAATGCTCAATGAAAGTGTAGCTGCTGTAAGTATTGCTAGCTATTCTTTGGCTTTCTTGAGAGATAGTGCTTCTAATGCTTGTACATATAAATATAAAAGTGTATGAAGTTTTCCCTATCTGCTATGAGGAAGTACAAGGGGTTTTTGCCTAATATTTAGATTTTCTGTGATTCTAAGATTGATTTTTAGCTCATTTAGTGACTATCTGTAATACAATTATAAACAACTGAGATGTAAGTCTTGAAATAAGAATCCTAGCTGGACCTTCTAAGACACCAGAAGGATGAATATTTGTACAGTGTTGATCAGAACTAATATTTATCATGCCTAGAAATACGAGATTAAGGTATTGAATAGAACTTTCTCTATATTTTATTAGGTTTTTGCGAGAGTAGAGGTCCAGCTTTTATGAAATATGATTGTACAAATTGATTCTGTTTAAATTTTATTATTATAGATCATCCTTTTAGACTATAGTTGTTAAATATACCTAATATATAAGAAAGCAAGAGAGAGGTAGTTGACTCTCTCCAAAACTAATTATCAAATGTAGTAGTATTGAATGATAATATATTAGATTATTATTATATTGCAAATAATTTTGATGGATAAGATCAGTTCCATAGACCAACTAGCTGTGTTGGTTCATTGATGTAGTGGTTAATGCAAGGTCCCATTACTTATGACTAGTAAATAAGAGACAAGATAGGATAAAGCAAATAGAAAATGCTTCTCTGTAATGATGTCAAAGTTTTAATAGAAATAATGTCTTATGGCAAACAACTATTAGTATTTAACCCAGAGTAGTATACTTCCAGCAAATTTGACTTCTGTCTTGTGGTAATATTTAATTACTTAATATAGTACAATTTCTAAATTAATTTACAAATTTGTAAACCACTAACTTCTGAGAAGTCTATTAGGCATAGGGTGATTATAAGAGATTCAGAATTAATTTGAAAGTACCAAAGGTAAAAAATCTCAAATGATTGTATGATCCGGTAAAAAGTCTGAAATTTTCATCCTTAGATCAGAGCGAAATACCCAGTCAAAGTATAATCTCTTTACCTCTATTAAGGCAGAATGAAGAATAATACTCCCCTCGTCTTACCAAGATAAGAGATTCTATAGATATGGTAAAAAGGTTCCTGATGATAAGACTTTGTTTAGCATTTCACTTTTATATAATAAGAGTGATTTTTATAGCATAGAGGGTTGCAGGTTAAAGGTGGTATAGAGGGATGTATTTATCAGTAACCATGAAACTCTAATATTTTTCTATCAATAGTATAAATTTTTATTCTATATACATATAGTTGGGTTAGATTACAGTTCTTATAAGATATATTGAGCTGAATTAACCATTAATCACCTTTAGGAAATTAACTTTATAATAAATATTTGATATATAGTCGAATTTGTTGAGTAATGTTATATAATATGAAAAGATCTGCACTTCCAATTGTACCTCCTAATAGCAGAAAACCTTGCAACGTGCTAAAAACACCCCTAATAGGAAAGTGATATATGGCTATGCTAGAGAAGCGCATGAAGGGTTTCGAATAGCATGCGAAAGGAGGCAGCTAACAGCAAATTGTAAGAGAAATTAGCATTTCACTCTAATTGGCCATAAGGATTGTGCGGTTTTGGGAGGAGAGTCAGAAGATCAAACCAAACCCTGGTCTAAGACCAATGCTCAAATTGACTCCCTGAGATATGAGGTATATGAAGTACCTAGCTGAGCAAGATCAACATATTACTGCAATGTATATAGCTTAAGATTCCAGTATAAATGTGATTCTGTATACTATAGGAGTCAAGCTTCTTGAAATGCACCTTTATGTACCTATATACCTCAGCAAGCCATGGGATACCCCTGTTAATCAGTGCAAAAGAAAGCAATGGATACAGAAAAGAAGGTATTGGACTAAGAAGAAATAGAGGAAGCACATCTACTCTGATGAAATAAAGCATGAAGTTAGCCGCTCTATACTCAAAACCAAAGTATGGCGTCTAACTAGCATGACCCATGAGGAAAAATGACTTAAGCGATCCTTTCCATAGAAAAGGTACGGAGTAATGTTCTTTGCTGATTCTGCCTATGGTTAGATGTCCCAATTGGTGGCGATCGGCATGAGGACAGAGAAGTAGTGGGTTCATAAGAGAGATAAATTCTGCTTCAATTCTGTCTAGTATGTTAATAAGATTCTGATACTCCAAATCCTGCCAGAGTATGAGTGATGTGAAGGCTTTGAGCAAGGAATTTTCCGAATGGACTTGCCTACTCATTCTCACAACTGGAATCTGCTTGAGAATGTATAGCCTTAGTTCAAAAGCAGGTGCTGTCCGGCTTATCTACATAGTAGGTACTATCCTACAAGTAATCAGGAATTGATTGGGCTTGGGCAAAGGGGGTAGCAGGATATGCCATGGAGTAGAGTGATCAAGCTGATTGGCTGTAGGTTGAAGTGAGTTGCCACTGTATTCAGAGAAATGAAGGAAACAAGGACTGTTAGTTGTTTTTTTTTTCCTATATACCAAATCATGATGTTATTTTCTTTTTTCTTATTGTTATTATAGATATGGAATATCTCTCCTCTTTTATCGTGTTTTCATTCATAAGGGCACAGCTAAGTCTAGCTGTTCCATTACTCCATCAATTTGACTGTAGCAGAACTTCAATTTTTCATTTTTGCCCCCAGGGCTTGTATAAATATTTACCAAATCTAGGTATATTTTTTTCACCTCTGAATTGTTTTATTAGCATATCTACCATTTTCAACTTTAAATACAAAATATTTTTATTATTATATGCTGAACAGTATCTAAATCTTAAGGTATTAGTTTCTACCACATACTATATTCTCAGCTGTCATTATATACTACTTTATATGATGGGCAATCATGCAAAAGTTGAATTACAGCTAATTTCGACACTTGCTATGCTGAGTATTCTCAAAAATAGTTATTTCAAAACAGCTATACATTTCTTAAATAATACCAAGCGAGTGATGATTTATAACATAAGGAATAAAACTTCAGATATAGTAATTATAAGTTCATTCTGGCAATGAATGACAACTTAACCCAAACGATTTCAGAATCAACAGGGATTATTAGCTTAAATACCCCCTTGAGAAGTGTTACAGGCAGTACCAAAAAGCGAAATGTAATTGCTCAAGAAGTAATAGTTGAAAAGTGAACGGAAAATAATAAATAATTTGAAAGTAGAAAATAGTTAGAGAATGTGGATACCATTAAAGGGATTAGTTTTCAGTTCTAATAATGAGTCCAATAACTAGCCTAGCCAAGTAAGAGTACGCAATATACAGTTACTAGATAAAAGTCTTAGTGATCGCGCCATATGAAACTCTGTCTGTGCGCTACCCAGGTATTGTGTGATGACCTCCTACTGGGAGGACAGTGATTAAATTAAATATTAAAAATTAAAAAAAGATAGAGCGAGTACTTAGTATACCATCCTTTCGTCTCAATGACTGTAGCGACAGGAGAGGGCATCGACTTGCATAGCCTCTCGAAGAAGCTATCCAGAATGGTCCTCCAGACCAGTAGTTGTACCTCAGCTAACCTGTTGGGTAAAGGGTTAGCTACCGGTAATAATCTTTTAGTAGTCTCTCTCACCTTGCCCGAACTCAATCAGGACCCCCTGGTGTGTTTAAGATATCAGGATATTGCTTGTGAAGATGGTGCTTAAGTTCTACTCAGGTATGCTCAATCTGGTTGAGATTGGGAGAGAGGGGAGAATGATCTTCCAGATCAATACCGTTGTCCTCTAGCCATTCAAGTGTGTCACGCACTGTGTGAACCTTTACATTATCCTGTTGAAATAGAGGATCGCCAATATCATCTGCAATCCTCTGCATGACAGGGCCCAAAACAGAATCCAGAAGCTCAATATAGATATGTCTGTCTACTCTTGCCTCTTTAATTAAGACTGATTGACCCCGTTTCTTTCCACAAAAGCAGCCTCAAACCCTCTGCCCGATCTCATTTACCTTACCTCTAGGCTGAATACAGGTGGTAAGCCACTTTTCCTGAGATGTGCAAAACGCCCACAAACGTCAAGGATCTGCCGATTTTCACACAGTCTATTTATCACTATAAATAATCCCCGGAAAATACTCATTTGTCCAGTTCCTTCTAGCCAATGCCCATTCTAGTCTAGCTTTAGCATGTCTCTCCTGCAACTTTGGCCTCTTTTGAACAAGACAGTCCGTATATTAGCCTCTCAGAGAACACAATCTATAGTTCTGATAACCACAAGTGGGGTGTAACCGTTGTGCAATTCCAATCTGGTCATTCCTCGATGGCTTCTGGCTGCGATCAATGATCGCTCACTTTTCTCGGTAACTCAACATAGCATATTTGCCTGATCAGGGTGCATTCTCCATTGATCCACGATCACATGCACGTGCAAGAACATTCTGAACTGTTGACTAGAGGTACCTAACTAGGTGGACAATAGCGTAAATTGTCTAAAAAATATAAAAAAAGGAAATCATCATGCCTTTCTCAACATTGGTCATCTCTTAACGGGCTGTTTTAGGCTAATACTAGGAGCGATTAGCTTGTTTGAGAGGCATTGTTTTGTTGGGTGTAATGTGATAGATATTCAGAGTGTATACGTGATTTTTCAATAGGAGGAGGTAGCTCTATTCTCGCTTAGCCGCCTGCTGACTAAGCTTTCACCAAGACTTATATCTAGTCACTGTATTATTGTTAATTAAAATGAACTGTAGACTAATGATAGGGAGTATCTTATCTCTTCTCATTACCTTATACTTTCAACACTTTATAATACAATTCCTCAATATCCAATATTAATTCTTACTATGTGTGCGACTATTCAGTTTCCATTTTTGATTGATTTTGTCAGTTTTTAATAGAGTAGAGTGGGTCGGTAATCTTGGTGATCACTTACATTCTTCTTATTTATTAGTCTATATTTAATATCAGTCAGACAGGGTATCTATAGTATTCACAGATTTTGTTTTTATTTGAGTACTCAGCTGCCCTTAAGGCAAAAAAGACAAACTAGTAGTTGAGAACATCACCAATGAGACTATATCTTATATAGAATATTCTTAGTACTATAAAAAGTAACCAGAAAATATGGAGAGATGATTAAATTAGTTGGAATAGTCATCTGATGACCGAACTCAGGTCAAGAATCAGATGGTAGTACTGGATATGATTTTAAATTACTGTCTTTACACATTTGTAGGTTCTCACAATTTTGCTTATACTAATTGCAAATATTAGCAATAAAGCAGCATACCTCTGGTATCTAAAGTTATGGAGTTTCTTTTTTTCTTGTACATTGTGTTAATTTAACTTAGTGGGACAATATTGATTCTATTTACTGCAAAAATATGAGCAATTTCTTTTTAAAACTCAGTGACCTTTTACAAATTGAAGTTGAGAAATTTGAGTTCATAACAGCCAACTTTGTAATATCAAATATCTATGAGTTTCAGCTAAAAATAGCTCATATTTGCTAAAGGTCAGAGTGGTATTGGACCTTTAGGTATTATAATCAGAAGTATCAGGAGTAACTAGGATCACTAGTCAGTGTTTGGATAGGTGGACGTAGTGGTGGTGAGAGAGAACTGATTCTATTCTCAGGTGCGCACGGCTGCTAACTAAAAGGACTAACAAACATGTGTGCGCAACCCATGGTTGACCCTCAACGCCATCCTACGCTCTCCACAACACAACTAGGGTGGTTGCCCGTACCCTACAACACTCAACAGTCAGGAGTTCAAATATAAAACTTAATAACACAGGCTACTATGGAGCCCAAAAGACTGATTTAATTTTTCCTGATACTATCAGGTATGGCCTAAGGGCCTGCGTGTAATTTTATTAGTAGAAATTAAATTCCAGTTTAACGGAACTAAAGTGTACAGAAAAGTAGGATATGTGGAAAATTGGAGCATAGAATATAATGACAAGTTTAGGACATTTTTGAGAAAGTTGTTTTTATATGAATAAATAAGAATAAAGCTGAAATATATGTAAGAGAAAGGAGATAGAAGATATAAAAATACAAATTAGGTTTGTGAAATAAAGTAGTACACATTCCTGCTATATAGACAATGAAAAAGAAAATATGCAAAAGAAGCACACATTTCAGCTATAATAGTATTAAAGAAGAAAAGATCATAAGAAAGCATACATTGCAACCACCACGGAAATTAAGTAAAGATGAAAAAAAAGTACACATAAAGCTATTATGACAATAAATATAAGCTGAAAAAGAAGTATACTGTTACAACCCGCTTCCTTCAGACGATACTTGCAGCAGGTAACCGCTATCTTCGATAGCAATCACACTTCCTTAAGTTCGTACGCACAATGACAGCTGAGTATACAGACTCCAGTATCGTACGATATATCCCTAAATTCGTGAGAGAGTCTATGGTCTCAGTCCAATAGTATAAAAGATAGAAGTATATTGTAGGAAAATAACTTAGATGGTTGCATGAAGAACTCTCAACTAAGAGGCCTTTTTTTTTTTTTTCTTTTTTTTTATATAATGCCTTTATTGTTTTAAGGTACAAAAAGCTTCATGTAGCAGTGGCTATGGAAAAAACAAAACATATAAAGCAAAAACCAACAACAAAAGAAACCATTTCCCATGCTCTGCTAGTACTAAGTAAGGAAGCCAAAACTGCTGGCCTCGTCTGTCAAAAACATAACAAATAAAGGGTAGTTCCAACATACTTCGCAAGCCATAACTTCAAGAACGGAGAACATAACCTGCCGAACTGTAGGTCGTAAGGTGTGGGGGCGGGGGGAGTCTTGTGGGTCGGAGTTCGGGGGGCAGGGTGGGTACTAAGTGGGGGGCAGGGCGTCGCTATGTGGAAACCCGGTTTGAGTGTCTAGGATGAAGCGTCGGATGGGTGAGAGGGAGGGGGGAAGGTTCCAAATTGGGCTCTCAGGCGAGAGGGTATCAACCGCACTTAGGTGGCGGAGTCTGGCGATAGCTATGGCCGGGCAGTGTAGGATGGCGTGTTCGAAGGTTTCTGGGGCTTGTTGACACCGCGGTCAGGTTGGTGGGCAGGCAGGGTCGTCGCGCCAGGTGGGGTGGGCCAGGAGGTAGCTCTTGACCGAGGGCATTAAATGTATGCGGCTCGCAGCGAACTTGTCGAGACCCATGAATGGGTGGGGGGCCAAGGAGGCGGGGTATGTGTAGTAGGGTGGGGCCGGGAAGGACTATTCCCAGTCTTGCAGTAGTAGGGTTCGGGACCTCTCTTTGAGGGCGGTGTAGGTTCGGGCCATGAGGGCTGGGGGAGGTATGTCTTCCGTTGCGGGGAGGGGGGTTCTCGCAATTTAAGGGAAGTGCGAGAGACCTTGTGCCAGGGGGAAGGCGATGTGAGCGAGCTCGTCAATTGGGAGATGTCTTCATGTGGGGGGGGAGGGTACTGGCATCTTCCAGTTGAGTGGAGGGTATATCGGAGCTACACCGACAGTCAAGGGTCGGCAGGAGTCGGGGGCCCTGAAGCTAGAGAGAGAGGGGAATGTGGAGGGGAGGCGGGCAGCTGCGGGGTTTAAGGAGGGAGGCAAACAGCAGATCATGAGAGCTGCGGTGCGTGTCTTGTGTCTGCAGTACAGACCGAGTGGGGGGAGGCAGGCTTCCCTGGCTAGAATAGGGATGGGCATGACGAAGAAGCAGTTGGTGGTCCACCTCTGGACCCAGTGCCGAAAGGAACTCATGTGGCAGGTTGAGCGGGTATTCGGGAAGAGGAGGTCGAACCCGTCGGTGAGGATTGGGAGGATGAGCCCTATAGCGAGGCGGTGTGTAAGAAACGGACGGACTCGCGCCCCAGGTGAGGTGACCCTTTTTAAGAATCTCAACCAAGAGGCCTTTTTTTTTTTTTTTTTTTTATATCATGCGTTCATTGTTTTAAGGTACAAAAAGCTTCATGTAGCGGTAGCTATGGAAAAAACAAAACCTATAAAGCAAAAACACATAACAAAAGAAACCATTTCCCACGCCTTGATAGTACTAAGTAGTGAAGCCATAAACCGTCGGCCTCGTCTGTCAAAAACATAAAAATATAGGAAAAATCCAACATACATCGCGCATCGTAAACTTTACAAGGAAATTTTACAAACGCAACATGCAGGTCGTGGGGTGGGGGGCGATGGGGGAGGAATTATGCTATGCGGGTGGTGGTGGGAGCGGTTATTCTTCGAGGGGGGGGGGTCACCGGGGGGGAACCCGGTGCGGGTGTCTAGGATGAAGCGCCGGAGGGCTGAGAGGGAGGGAGGGTTGTTCCAAATTGGGCTCTCGGGCGAGAGGCTTTCGACCGCACTTAGGTGGCAGTGTCTGGCTTCAGCTCTGGCCGGGCAGCGTAGGATGGCGTGTTCGAAGGTTTCTGGGGCTTCTTGACACCGGGGGCAGGTGGGCGGGCGGTCTGAGTCGTCGCGCCAGGTAGGGTGAGCCAGCAGGTAGCTTTTGCCGGCGCACATTTGGTGTAGGCGGCGGGCGGCGAATTTGTCGAGCCCCATGAACGGATGGGGGGTCTTAGAGGCGGGATACACGTAGTAGGGGGGCGCCGGGAGAGATTCTTCCCAGTCTTGGAGTAAGAGTTTCTGAGACCTCTCTTTAAGAGTGGCGTAGGTCCATGCCATGAGGGTCGGGGGTGGGATGTCTTCTGTCTGGGGGAGGGTGGCTCCCCCTATCTGGGGGAAACGAGGGAAGCCGTGACCGAGGGGGAAGGCTAAATGTGCGAGTTCGTCGATGGGGAGATGTCTCCTCATGGGGGGGGAGGGGAACGGGGTTTTCCAGCTAAGGGGGAGATAAACGGATGAGAGGCCGACAGTCATTGGCCGGCAGGTGTCGGGGGCCCTGAAACTAGATAGGGAGGGAAAGGTGGGCGGTAGACGGGCTGCCGCGGGGTTGAGAGTAGGGGGTGAGCAGCAGAGGCTGAGAGCCGCGATGCGTCTCTTATGCCTGCAGTAAGGACCTATGGGGGGAGGCATGCCTCCCTGGACAGTATCGGGATGGGGGTGGCGAAGAAACAGTTGGTGGTCCATCTTTGACCCTGTGCCAGAAGGAGCTCATGCGGGTGGTAGAGTGCGCGTTTGGGACGAAAAGGTCTGCGCCGTATGTGAGGATTGGGAGGACGAGTCCCATGGCGAGCCGGTGTGAGAGGAAAGGGCGGACTCCCGCTCCTGGGGAGACGACTCTCTTTAAGAAGGAGAAAGCAGCGTTGGCCAGAGCCAGGCGTCTCTCAAAGTGATTGGTGGTGGTGAGGGCGGGGGAGAACCAGTAACCGAGCCACCTTACCTCCTCAGAGGGGCGGAAGATCTGGTCATTGAGGGTGACGGGGTGGTTGGATTTGAGGGAGCCTCTTTGGCTTGGGGTACGCCAGTGGATGAGTTCTGTTTTTGGGATGGAGAAGGACACACCCAAGGCTGTGGCGCGTCGGGATAGGGATGTGAAAAGATTTGCAGCCGGCGCCATTGGACCGGTAGGAGGGGGAGGAGACTGTGAGCGAAAAGTCGTCGACGTAGGAAAGCATAAGGCCTCCCTTGATATCGGCATGGAGGGGTGCCACGTATATGAGGAACATAGAGGAGAAATTGGGGAGCCTTGAGGGGTTCCGACTGTGACTGGGGAGGGGGTCTGGGGGAGCCTTGGTAAACTAGTGTGCACTTCCGTTCTGAAAGGAAGAGGAGACCCAGTCGATCATGTATTTGGGGGTGTTTTTGTCCAAGAGACGCTTGCGGAGGGTGAGGGCGTCGACGTTATCGAAGCCGGCTTTGATGTCAAGGAAGAGGGAGGATACCTTGGGTGGGTGCGTTGAAGGGTTTTGACTTCGTGGACCAGGGTGGTGCAGGCGTCAAAGGTGACTAAGCCTGGCACGGACCCACATTGGTTGGGGTGAAGCAGGCCAGATGTCGTGGCCAACGAAAAGAGCCGGGCCGCCATAATCCTTTCCAGGATCTTTGAAAAGGTTTTTAGTAGAACTATGATGAGGAAGGATGCTGGGGAGTCGTAGGAGGCTTTGCCTGGTTTGTCCAAGACGACGCCATTGGCGATTTTCAGCTAGGGAGGATGGTAGCCATACATCAGAAGGGGGTTTAGGAGATCTAGAAGGATGTCAGGGTAGTACTTGTGGATGTGTATACAAACGGAGTAGGGTATATCGTCCGGTCCTGGGGCGGAGGAGGGTGAGGACTTGGCGAGGGCCAGGAGATTTCATCTCGAGAGAGGGGGGTTGCGTCGGGCAGGGCGAGAGCCTCCCCCTGGGCGGGGGTTCTGGCCGAGGCGGGACGAAGTGGGCGAGGAGGGTGTTGTTGATGGAGGTGGGGTCGTTGGCGTCTGGGAGGGAGGGGAAACGTACTGCCTGCCTGGGGGTAACAAGCTTCTTGGCGGTCCAGATGTTGTTGGGGGTGGTTTTAGCGAGGAAATCGGCCCAGTATGCTGATTTGGCGCGTTTGATGGCTTTGAAGTAGCCATTACTGGAGAGTCTTGCCGTTTCCCTTGCTTGTGTGTTTTGGAGTTTCTTTGCTTTTCTTGTAGCTTTGTTGTATTCCTTTCGGAGGGCGGTGATGAGGGGGGTCTACTATGGTTTAAACTTGGCGGACGGTCGTGATGTAGGGGCTGCCATTCTAAGAGTTGAGGTCAGGCAGGACAGGGAAGCCGAGAACCAGGAGTCAAACTGCTGGGGGGAGGGGTGTGGGGGGGGCGGGGGGACACGGAAGGCCTTGAGGGTAGGTTCTAGGACAGTCCAATCCAAGAGGTCCCACTTGGCTTGGGGGGGAGGGGAATGCCGGAGAGGGGCTGAAAGAGAGATGGAGATGGGGACGTGGTCCGATCCTGTGGAGGGTATGGATGAGGTGTTCCAATTGTGTACGAAAGGGGTCATGGCGGGGTTGGGAAAGGCCAGGTCTATGACGGTAGGTCTGTGGGGACCAGAAAGGGGGTACCGGGTGTATTCCCCTGGTGTGTTGATGTATATAAAGCTGAGGTCATCGGCTCTGTCGAAGAAGGGGTCGGCAATGGAAGCTTCCTGAGCAGAGGGGAGGCGGAGGGGGTCGGTGCGGTGGCTGTGGATGTTGAAATCTCCCACTACGAGGTAGGGGATATCAAAGGCAACAAAAATTTGGTCTGTTTTGACAGTGTGGGGTTGTGGGTATCTGGAGCGTGAATAGATCTTCGCTAGGCGAAAGCAGGGAAATTTTGTGCCGAAGCAACCTGAGGGGGTATAAATTTCAATATGCATGCAGTCGCTCACATCCGGCGTGAACACTGGAAGTACGGAGTTGAATTTCAAAAATTCTGTGGAGACATAGCAGGCCACCTTGGGGAGGGGCGAGGGGGGGGCGAATGACTTGTACCAATTGAAAGTGGGCAAAAAGCCTTTGGAGGACGGGGGGTCTTGCAAGAAGACCAGTTGCGGAGGATGGCGCATTGTAAATGACGAAAATAAAGATAAAAACACATCCCAGCTTCCCAGGCTGGGGTGTTGAATGAGCGTGATATTAGGCGCGGGGGCCAGCCCCTTGGTACTGTTGGAGGTTTGTGTGTTAATCATGGCGGGGACGACCCCGACGGTTAACTGGAGTTATGGGGGGCGTGGGGGGTCCTGAGGGAGCAGGGCCCATCGCGCCTGTGGGCGGCGCATGAATGGCAGTTATGGGGTGGGGGGTGGCAGGGCCAGGATCGGAGGTTGGGTGGGCCTGGGGAGTAGTGGGTGCTGGCACGCCATCTTCTTCCACATCCATGGACTCTTGACTGTCCGAGGATGTGGCGGAGCCGACAGACTCCGGGGGGGGCACGGGGCGGGCGGGGGGGACAGGGCGGAACTTGCACTCCTTGAGGTAAGCGGTGTGGTCGTTGCCACAGTTGGCGCAGTGGGGCGGTGAGGTGGGGCAGCATTCGGCCACGGGTCTTTCGTTGCCTCCTTTGGGGCAGGTGGGGTTTTGGCATCTGTGGGCGGCCTTGGTATGGTGAAGCGCACAAATGGAGCAGGAAGAGTGTTTTTGCTTGCATCGGGCGGCGGCGTGGCCGAAGCGGCAGCAGTTGGAGCATTGTGTGTAGCGGTTGGCTAAGATTGCCTTTTCCACCTTGCGGCGTTCTGAGTAGACGAAGATGGAAGCGGTAAGGGTTGGAACGTCGTCGGGGTCAACGGAGATAACCACCGAAAGCCCTTCTTTGGCGGTTCGAGTAGCTCGGTCAGGGTTAAGGTACCTGGCCGACTGGATCTGGACGGCTTTCGCGAAACCAATAGATGCTTTGAGATAGGGGTAAAGCTGCTCGTCGTCTTCGGGCATCTCATCGGTGGGGATGCTGTGTATGACCAGCTGTATAGCGGTCGGGACGAGGCAGAAGTGGAGCCAGGGGTTGTCGCCTGTTGGGAAGGCTTGGTTGAGACGTCTTGTAAGCACCTCGAAGTAGGGGGAGTAGGAAGAAGTGGGTGTCTGTGGGTCGGTACAAGTCAATCAGACTGCGCCTCGGTCATTGACCTTGGCGAAAAAACCTTTCCGGAGGAGGCAGTTTGATTCGGTCAGGGTGTTGGCGACGATGTCGGGGAGGGAGCGAGCGATACGTCTTGAGAGGGCATGAGGGGCAGGAGACGAGCGTGGTGCAAAGAACCGTCTTGAAGCAAAGGGGAGAGGGGGGGCAGTAGCCTTAACGGCTCTGTCCTCGTTACTCGCAACCTCTGTTGCTTTGGCTTACTTGGGTTTCTTCTTCCCGCCTGTTCCGCCGGAACCGGCCGCCTGGGCGTAAGTTGGTTGGTTTCTGGGTTCGTAATCCGGGTGAAGGGTAGCGTCTGTGAATGCAGACAGGTCATATTCTCCGGCGCGGAATTGTTCCGCCTCCCAGGAGTGGGGGAAGGCCTTTGCATAAAGCTCGGGGTTACCGAACATTTTGCCCAGTCTTGTGTCGTAGTAGGGGCAGAGGATTGCGGGGTTAATGGGGGCGAGGGGGGGGGGCGGGGGTGGTACCGTGAGGGATTTTTGCTGGGTGGTGGGGCCTTGTGGGGCGACAGGGTAGGGTGGGTGGGTGGGCTGATTGTTTTTAGCCGGGGCCAGGGGACGGGTGGGTGGGGCTGGTGTGGGGGCCGAGACCCTATGTGACAGGTCACGTAGGGCTGAGGTGATCGGGGTGAGGTCTTCCGGGGTTACGGAGGCATTTGTGATGTGGGAGTTAAGGTCGTGGATTTCGGTGCGGAGCTCGCCGTTTTCATTTCTAAGATCGTCGACTTGCTTTGTGATGGACTCGAGTTGAGTGGTGATGGCTACAATGCCAGAGACAATTGAGCAGAGGATGGAGAGGATGGAGCCCTCGCCGGGGGTGATGGATTGCAGGCTGGAATCGGAGAGGTCGGGGACCAGGTTAGGGGGGAGGCGTAGTTCATCCCTCGTCTGCCTAAAGATTTCCGCGAGGAAAGCAAGGGGGGGAGAGGGTCTGGGAACTGGGGAAGGGGATGGCGGGATTTGGGTGTTCCGTGGTGTGGAGGATCGCGAGATGGCGGCTGCCAGCTCTTGGTTGCCTGGGGGGATGGGAGGTATTTCCGACATGGGACGGAGGGGGGCGGGGGTGTGCTGGCGTGTGTCCCGGAAGCGAAACGGGTTTGTAGAAAAGTTTTGAAATGTAGGGGGGGGAACGTAGAGGGCGAGAAGCTTGTCTTAACCAAGAGGCCTTTTTTTTTTCTTCTTTTTTTTTTTTTTGTATCATGTGCGATTGTATTCAACTACCTAGGGGACAACGACTACATGTAGCGGTGGCTATGGTAAAGCAAAAACCCTCTGTGAAAAGAAATCCGCCCCGGACCACCGGAAAAAACCATCATCCCAAGTCCCTCTGGTGTGGGACCAACCGCACGATCCAGCCGCAAAGACAAAAAACCCCTATCGGCTAAGTAGACAACAGAAGTAAATCACCTACACGACAAGCAGGAGACAACAGGAAAACCGGACCCGAAAACTCCCCCTTGACATAAAACAAAAGAAACCAAATTAATATCCCGGAGTACTCTAATAGAAACCCGACCGTGAACCTTCAGCCAAAAACTACAGAACACAGAACGGGGGGACAGAAATCGCTAAAACCAAGCAAGTCCGTCACAGTAAACCGTAACCCAAGGCGTTGACATCGTCCAAGGAGGCAGTGCAATACCATGACCGAGCGTAACCGAGGGCTGTGGCCGAGCCGAGCCACGGGGAAGGGGGAGACCCAGGGGAAGTGGCAGTAAGGGTGCCAGCTAATGAGAGGATGTTTGGCTGTAACCGAGCCACGGGACGAACCGAGCGGGGAGAGGAGGGGTAGACCCAAGTATCGTAGGAACTATCGGAGACGTGTGCGTGTCTGACAAGGCAGCCTCGAACGAAACGTAATCGAAGAGAGCACAGAAATCGACCGTGGCCTGGTGAAAAGTTTTCTCTTACTGCGAACCGTGATCCCAGCCGTCTGTAACATGGACGCGAGGGTGTTGCCGACCGTGCAAATGCTAAGCGAGGACGCGAAAGAAAAGCGAAAGGGTTGATGGGACAGTCCCTAAGAAACGGGTGCCCAAGTCCGAATCTATCATAGGGGAGGGGTGCAGCTCACTAAGAGTGCGTTTGGAGAAAAGGATGTTGACGATGATTTCTCATGGTGTTGAGATTTCAATCGCCGGAGGTGTAGAGGAGATGGTTCGTGGTCTTAACCAAGAGGCCTTTTTTCTTTTTTTTTTTTTCTTTTTTTTTTTTTTCTTTTTTTTTTTTTTCTTTTTTTGTTTTTTATCATGCGTTCATTTTCTTAAGGTACAAAAAAGCTTCACGTAGCGGAGGCTATGGAAAAAACAAAACCTATACAGCAAAAACATAAACAACAGAAACCATTTCCCACTCTTGCTAGTACTAAGTATTGAAGCCAAAAACCTTCGGCCTCATCTGTCAAAAACATATATCATATAGGAAAAATCCAACACACTTCGTAACTCGTAAAAAAAAATACAAAAAACAAATGCGCAGGTCGTAGGGTGGGGGGTTGGGCGGGGGGGAATCTCTGGGACGGGTGGAGGTATGGGGGGAAGGCTCTCATTGATGGTCTAGAAGGGGGAGGTCGCTGGGGGGAAACCCGGTGCGGGTGTCTAGGATGAAGCGCCGGAGGGCTGAGAGGGAGGGTGGATGGTTCCAAATTGGGCTCTCGGGCGAGAGGCTTTCTACCCCACTTAGAAGGGAGTGTCTGGCTTCAGCCCTGGCTGGGCATTGAAGGACGGCGTGCTCGAAGGTCTCTGGGTTTTCAAGACACCGGGGGCAGGTGGTCGGGCGATCCGGGTCGTCCCGCCAGGTGGGGTGGGCCAGCAGGTAGCTTTTGCCGGAGCGCATTTGGTGTATACGGCTGGCGGCGAACTTATCGAGCCCCATGAATGGGTGGGGGGTGGTGGAGACAGGGTATTCGTAGTGGGGGGGTGCCGGGAGGGAGTCTTCCCAGTCCTGGAGTAGGAGTTTGTGAGCCCTTTCTTTGAGCATAGTGTAAGCTCGTGTCATGAGGTTCGGGGGCGGGATGTCTTCTGATGGGGGGAGGGGTGCACGACCGATGTGGGGAAAGCGTTTGAAACCGTGTCCGAGGGGAAAGGACATGTGCGCGAGTTCGTCTATGGGGAGGTGTCTTCTCATTGGGGGGGAGGGAACTGGGTTTTCCAGCTAAGGGGGAGGTAGACGGACGAGAGACCAATAGTCATTGGGCGACAAGTGTCAGGGGCCCTGAAATTGGATAGTGAGGGGAAGGTGGGGGGGAGGCGGGCAGCCGCGGGGTTGAGGGAAGGTGGTGAGCAGCAGAGCCTTAGCGCCGCTGTGCGTCTTTTGTGTTTGCAGTAAGGGCCGATGGGAGGGAGACATGCTTCCCTGGACAGTATCGGGATGGGGGTGGCGAAAAAACAATTGGTGGTCCACCTCTGGACTCTATGCCAGAATGTGCTCATGCGGTTGGTGGACCGGGTGTTCGGGACGAAGAGGTCCGCACCGTAGGTGAGGATTGGGAGGACGAGGCCCATGGCGAGCCGGTGCGAGAGGAAGGTACGGACTCCCGCCCCTGGCGAGGCGACTCACCTTATAAAGGAGAACGCGGCATTGGCCAGGGCTAGGCGTCTTTCGAAATGGTTAGTGGTGTTGAGGGCAGGAGAGAACCAGTAACCGAGCTACCTCACCTCTTCGGAGGGGCGAAAGATTTGGTCGTTGAGGGTGACGTGGTGGTTGGCCTTGAGGATGCCTCTTTGGCTTGGGGTGCGCCAGTGGATGAGCTCTGTTTTCGGGATGGAGAAGGCCACACCTAGGGTTGCGGCGCGGAGGGATAGGTTGTGAACAAGCTTTGCAGCCGGCGCACATTGGAACGGTAGGAGGGGGAGCAGACCGTGAGTGCAAAGTCATCGACGTAAGAAAGCATGAGGCCTCCTCTTATATCAGTGTGGAGGGGTGCCACGTAAATGAGGAACAGGAGCGGAGAGATGGGGGAACCCTGAGGAGTTCCGACTGTGACTGGGGGAGGGGTCTTGGGTGAACCTTGGTTGACCAGGGTGCACCTTCGTTCTGAGAGGAAAGAGGAGACCCAGTCTACCATGTATCTGGGGACGTTTTTGTCCAGGAGGCGTTTGCGGACGGTGAGGGCGTCGACATTGTCGAAGCCGGCTTTGATGTCAAGGAAGAGGGAGGACACCTTTCGGTGGGTGCGCTGGAGGGTTTTAACTTCGTGGACCAGGGTGGTGCAGGCATCGAAGGTGCCCAAACCCGGCACCGAGCCGCACTGGTTGGGGTGGAGCAGGCCGGATGACTTAGCAAGAGTGAATAGGCGGACAGCCATAACTCTTTCCAAGATCTTGGAGACGGTTGTTAGCAAAACTATGATGCGGAAGGAGGCGGGGGAGTCGTACGAGGCTTTGCCCGGTTTGTCCAAGACGACACCGTTGGCAGTTTTCAGCGAAGGGGGGTGGTACCCATATGTCAGGAGGGGGCCTAGGAGACTTAGAAGTATATCGGGGTAGTGCTTGTGGATGTGTTTCCAAACGGAGTAGGGTATTTCGTCAGGACCTGGGGCCGAGGAGGGCGAGGATCTGGCAAGGGCCGAGGAGATTTCGTCTTTGGTGAGGGGGGGTGCGTTGGGTACAGGTGAGAGCCGCCCCCTGGGCGGGGGTTCGGACCGAGGCGGGAAGAAGTGGGCTAGGAGGGCGTTGTTGATAGAGGTGGGGTCGTTTGCGTCTGGGAGGGATGGGAACCTCGCCGCTTGTCTAGGAGAGACCAGTTTCTTGGCGGTCCAGATGTTGTTGGGGGTGGTTCTGGCCAGGAAATCAGCCCAGTATGTGGACTTGGCACGCTTGATGGCTTTGAAGTAACCATTCCTGGAGAGCCTGGCTGTTTCCCTGGCTTGTGTGGTTTGGATATTCTTTGCTTTTCTTGTGGCTTTGTTGTACTCCTTTCGGAGCGCGGTGAGGAGGGGGGTCCACCATGGTTTGGACATGGACGATGGTCGCGATGTGGGGGCAGCCGTTCTAAGCGTTGAGGTTAGGCAGGACAGAGAGGCCGGGCAGGACAGAGAGGCCGTCTTAACCAAGAGGCCACAAGGGTCCTCTTTTATATTCATTCTTCCCACAACCCATAACTCATTTTTCGTATCACCCATCCCTATGACTCTTAGTGAGTCATAGTGTAAATTCCATCAGCTGACTCCTATGAGTCACTGCATAATAATCAATCAACCAATCAAAATACAATTAAGATATCATATATGCAACTTGCGTCACATGCGTGAAACCCATGACTCCTAACTATGAGTCATGTGCGAAAGTCATACTCATATGACCACAATTGTCAGTCATGTTAAAACAATAAACCAATCATAACAAAAGAATGACACCCTACCACGTAGTCATGTGAAATACTAAATCCTATGACTCACAAGTGTGAGTCATGTGAAAACCTCTTCCGCTAGTCACCATTTGTGATATATACATTCTAGTCACAAGAACAATAAAGAAGAAGAAAATATAAAATAGAACACTTTCCAGCTTTAAGAGCAATCAAGAAAAGACAAAACAAAAGGACATATATCAGCTACTGGGATAAGGAAAAAGTAGACAGAATAAAATAAACGCATAGATTCTAGAATGAAAGCAATTCAAGAAAAAAAGGTAAATGAGATCTAAAGTTAGAAGTTCATCAATCGGAAATCTAGAAAGGCAATCTTAGAAAGTTGTCAATCATTACACTTCCCAGGTCAATTCTAGGAATGTACTACCCAATACTACTTTACACTATCTGAGTAAATATAAATTAGCTGGGCTAGCAATCTCAGAATAAATATCTGGTCGAGATCAAGATGATATACATAGAAACCACCCCAGTTTCAGCTAGGTAGTAAACTATAATATTAAATAATAATATAGCGCTATCTGAACAGGCTTGATGTTTTAGCTTTTGTATTACAAAGGCAATATATTAATGATAAACCTTTTCAGATAAAACCGCCCTGACTAGCCTCTTGACTCTTATATTCTATAAGTACACCTTCGCTTTTATAGGCAGTAAACTTAATTATGCTGTGATATACCCCAATGCCACTAGTATGTTCCATTGAATACACTTATATATATAGTGAATTTGCATATTTGATTGAAGGATTCTGATTATATAGAGTAGATACTAGAGCTGAGTTTAGATACAGAAAGTTAATGAACAATAGAAACATTATCCCATTAGTTGGTAGGTCTAGTTATGAGATATTAGTCAGGTTTATATGCAGAGTGGACTATACATCTATCTTTTTGCCCTAAACAAGTTTGAAATAGCCTATATGACTATCTACTCGATAGTAGTAGGTAGAGAAAGGAACCTGGAGTACTCTTCTTGCTGGCCAAATATCAATGTACAACTCAGGCTAGGGACTGTAGAACTACGCAGATGGCATTCTAACTAGTGTATGTGTTACGCACAGGAGAATAGCTCACTAATATTATTAGTAGAGGCTGCACCACCGTAATGGAGGAGCGTATGTCCAACGTCAACTCACCGTAGTAGGAGCAACTAGAGGAATCTACGTTGACCACGCGGAATATCGGAAGAACTCACGTTCCATGAAGCTGATTACTGATTGGAAAGATAAAGTGAGAATACTTTATTCCTTATCCAGTGCATATGCATATTATGCATTATGTGTTATTATCGGGCTATTCAAACTGATCACTCGATAGTTCACGATAGAGGACTATTGGTATGTTAGCATTGCGACCACATATATGAACTTAGTCTATTAGGACGAAGAGATCGAAGGCTATCTACTGGTGGAGTGTGGACACCCTCAAATGAAATAGATGTCGGGAGTTCTCTGAGTTTGAGTAGGGCAATTATTCAGGGTCAAAGAGTGTTCGCACTTCCTTTGACGAAACTGAAACCTTAGAAAGATACATGATTGTTAGGAAACAGGAAGTAGCGGGATTTTAGTATAAGTAGTAAGGGCTATTTCCCGGAGTTTGAGAAACTCAAGCAACGGAGAAGAGACCTTAACAATATAACAAGTTAATCAGTTTAAAGATTCGAGAACTTCTATTTTATTACTTTACCTTTATCGAACCATCATCTCCTGAGCCTTCCTGACATCCCTCCGTTATCTCGAATACAATCTGGCCTAGCTTTCTCTATTCCTTTGAGTTAGTTACCCCGTAACACTATATCGTTATTCTCAAGGCACCAAGGCTCCTCCAGGATACCTTATCCTCTCACATGCCAAGGCAATATTACGATTGCGATAGCTTCTTCCAGTGCCCTTCTTGCAAGAAGTGCAAACGAGCTATCCCACACAACTTCTTTCCAGTCTTTTGTCCAAAATACAAATGGAACCTCCGGAACTTAGCACTTCAGATGATTTGGAACATTCACGATAAGAAATAAAATTACAACTTCCGAATCTACGGAAGCTATAGTAAAGCCTTTACTATAGCAAAACATTCGCATACCCTCTGCAATTATCGAGTGCTACTTCCCCTCAATATTACATACCTTTCATCATGTCTGATCAACGACAACCAGACTCCCCTGTTCCACCACCTACCAATCCAATGGATACTAGTGACAACAGTTCCACACCGACAGGATCAGTACCACCTACCGATAACTGAAATACGCCTACTACCGGGTCGTTTTCCCTGAGTAGGACAGGTTCACATTTCCTTGCAACATCAAGTCCAAGTTCACGAACACCTTCCAGAATTCGCCCCAACCCCTATGTTGAATTCAGAAATCAATTAGCAGAGGCCTTTCGGTTCATCCTAGGAGAAATCCAGCAAAGCCAAGACGAAACACATCTTGCTCTAAGTAGCTTCAGAGCAGAGATTCAGGCAGCATATACCAACCTCCGACTATTTGATGGACGTTTAGCCAGAAACGAGGAAGTTAACGAAGCTGAATTCGCCGAACACCGACAATACCTACTTCAACTCCAAGGTGCGATCAAAGTAGAACAAGATCGGTTATGAGAAGAAGTCTGAGAAGCGTTTAGACTACAACAAGAGCAAAGGGCTGGCGATAACCAGGAATCTCAAAGCCGAGACCTCGAATGGGCTGAACAACTGTTTTTTCTGAAACGCCGATTCGATCAGCAAGAGGCAAGATGGAAAAAGGAACTCGAGAAACAAAAGATCGAAGCAGCAAAAATGTTGAAACGACAGGATGAAATTACTGCCGCCCAATTCAACGATAATCACAAGAAAGCACAAGCGATCTTGAACCAACAGGCTAAGGAATGACAAGCCGCAATTAACAACCTCGTCCAAAAATTCGAGGCCCAATTAATAGCTTATTCAGTTGCTACTTCAGTTGCAGCAGATGATGAACCTGGACCCTCCAACCGAGGTCGGTCAAAACCTTTGGAAACACATGATGTTACCAACAAAATAAAAAACTCAGCATGAACTCCTCAAGACAAAGGAAAAGGAGTTTAAGGAAGAGAAGGATTATACCCGCCACCACCCCCGCCTCCGCCATGTGATACTGGTGGAGATCCAAACCCTGGTTACCCCGATGACGATAATGACGATGGAGAAGGCGACCGAGGCAGAAAGGGTAGCAGGCCGGCAGGCGCTACTCGGAAAATGCCCATTCCCAGAGACGTTTCCCCGTGTACCAGAGCTATGCTAGAATTCTTTCGAAGCATTAGCGAACCACAGCGACCATTAAAACAAATTGCTGAACCTCCTTATTTCTTTCAGGGAGAAGACAACCAGGACGTACAAAACTGGTTGACGGCTTGCGAAGATTATTTTGACCGCAATCTTGCGCAATGGGAAGATCATAGCCATCGAATTGTGTTTGCTCTCGGTAAAACAAAGGGCAATAAAGTCGCACCTTTTTCAGAAAAATACCCCCAAAGGTTATGGGGGGTTAAGGTGCTTACGCTCAAGACCCCGCCTATTCCACGTGGGAGTGATTCCGACAAGAAATAACGAAACGATATATCGGAATTCAAGAGGAACCAAGAGCCCTTGAGGAAATGGATAAAGTCACATACAAGGGCAAAATCGATACCTACCTTCTTCTCCTCGAAAACCTGAACATCAAAGCAGGCCTCACTGGAATAGCATGGAGGGTAAGAGTGGAGAGTAAACTTCCCGAAGACATTCTTAGGCGACTTTCTCACTTTAAGTTTGCTAATGATGAAGTATGGATGGAAATTCTTCCGGATGTTGGGAGACAAGAAGAGGAACTCCTCGAACTGCGGAAAATATCGAAATCGATAATCACTACACCGACAGCGATAACAAAGCGAAAAGGAGAAGTCAAAAATGATAAGGGTTTTAACTCAAAGAAGAGACCCGATGGTTTTACTGATAAAAGTCGCAAAGAATATGCTTCCAGATGGAAGGCTGTTGGAATAACTCCTTCGCAGGCAAAAAATAATTCCAAAGATGAACATACCGACTGGAAGGAGGCCTATAAAGGAATTTCCGACGAACTGGGAGCTCAACGAAAGAAGGAGAACCATTGCACTCGTTGCTACCTTGACAACCACCGATGGCAGAAGTGTAGAAGACAAGCGGTAGTGGCAACAACCTTTTTAAACAATAAGGGAGGGGATAAAACGAAACCTCTGTTCCGACGGCGAACAACAACCTTAGCCGTACAGCAACCACCTCCGCACCCAAAACCCCCCCCAAAGGTTAACCAAATTCATCGATCCTCTCCTTCACTTGTTTGGGAATTGTCGGACACCGAGATGACATAAAACGATTTATCAATACCTATTGGTCTCCCTAGGTCCATAAGTCCGAATCTACCTGACTTAGTGGACAGCCATCAGAGCCAAGCGACTAGTTAAGAATGACAACGAAGCGGCGCTTACCTTAATCTTGAGAAGCAAGCAGGAAAACAGGTTATGGCCGGCAGAAACCAACAAGGATTGATATAATCGAAAAAGACATCTAAAGCTACCTATGAAAACAACTTGCAAAACCCTCAAACCAAAAAAGTTATTTTTTTTATTTTTTACCCGGAAAAAGTTACCACCTTTATGCAAAAGTTACACCCTATTTGCAAAATTACTGCCCACCCCGGGGGAAAGGATGGGGAACTTCCTGAGTCGAGTATCAACTATTGACTCTCACTACTCTCCTTCCTGCCCCCCCCAAGGCAGTGCGACCTAAAAGAAGGCCACCGGAAAGTGGACGAGACAGAGGGCTTTCAGGCCAACTACTTTTCCAGGAAGCTGGGGAAAAAAGGGGAGCGGTAGAAAAAGAGCGGGCTGGCCCCTTTTTATGTTGCGCGAAGGTCCGCTAAGGTATGGGTGGCAACGGTGTAACCCCAGAAGGAAAATCCAAAAAAATAAAAATAAAAATAAAAATAAAAAAATAAAAAAAAGATTTTCAGCAAAGTTCCCCGCTCCTTTGTGAATTTGTTTATGTTTTCGGGAACCCCTCGGCAGGGGGTAAAGACCGCTAGTAGTGGGCTGCCCGGGAATATTAAGTTAATGTTTAATTATTATGTTTAATCTAGTTTGTCTGAGGAGACCTAAGTGGTCGAAACGACGCGGGCGTTGTCACAAACACCTTATGACAACAGATCAACATGGCTTCTAAGCGAGCCAAGAGTTTTCCTACTCCGTCCGGCAAGCGGAAAAACTCTATTGCCCCAGAACCCCTGCGTTACAACTGTCCAGAAGGACATGCACACATCTATATCCTCGGAAATCGCTATCAGATTCCACTCTTACTAGACTCAGGATCAAATATGTTCCTAATCAATGAATAACTCATTCATGACCTTCACATACCTTATGAATCTCGATCCGACGCAGTACAGATCCAGGGCTTTACCGGCGAAACTCTCTCCTCCGGCGGATCGCATTATACTCATCCCCTTTACCTAGAAATAGGAATAAACTATCCTCTCTGTCTCGTTTCCTGCAAAATAGCTCCGGCAGGAGAATATGGAATGATTATACCATTTGGATGGTGGCATCAGGAACATCCAATCGGCAATATTGCAGACCGGGACACCTGGTCATTTGACGCGGATTGCTGTCAATCCCATTTATTGCCAGAAGATAAAGGGATTTCAGTTGAGTGGGACGAAGACATCCTTAGTGATCCTAACGCGGTAGTTATAGGAAGAATTGAGAGAGAAGAGGACGAGAAAGTTACCATTATTGATCGTCTACCAGAATGCTAGCACGACTACCTCGATTTGTTCCGTCCCTCAACAGCAGAAAAACTAGCGCCTCGTCGTACCTTTGACCATGCGATCGATCTCAAACCTGATACACAACCACCATGGGGTCCTATATACCCCTTGTCCAAGAAACAGCTCCAAGCCCTTCGTTCCTATATCGCCGATATGACGAAACAAGGAAAAATTACCGCACGACAGTCTCCAGCGGGATTACCTATTCTCTTCGTACCAAAACCCGATGTTCGACTTCGGTTGGTAGTAGACTACCGAGGCCTTAACAAGGTTACCATCCACAACAAATATCCAATTCCTTTGATGACACAACTAAGAAATCAGGTTCGAGATGCAAGCATTTTCACAAAACTTGATCTGAAGGATGGATTCCATCTGATTAGAATCCGCAAAGGCAATGAATGGAAAACAGCTTTTCAAACTTGATATGGCCTGTACGAATATACGGTCATGCTGTTTGGTCTTGTCAATGCACCAACAAACTTTCAAACTATGATGAACGAAATCCTCCGCAAATTTCTCGATCAGGGATTCGTTGTTTATATAGACGATATCCTAATTTATTCAAATCTCTTACGGAACATATCTCTCTTGTTCGAAAAGTCTTACAACAGTTGCGGGAATACCAGATGGCAGTTTCATTGGAAAAAGGTACATTTCATGTAAAAAAAGTGGATTTTCTTGGATATGTTGTGACAACGGAAGGAGTTACGATGAATGAGAAGAAGGTAGAGACAATTAAAGCTTGGAAACCCCCAACATCAGTAAAGGAGGTCCAGATCTTTAATGGTTTCACAAATTTCTATCGACGATTTATCAAAAACTTCTCGAAGATTTGCACCCCGATGAGCAACCTGCTGAAAGGAGAAAAAGGAAGTTTTGTTTGGGGAAAAGACCAGCACGAGGCCTTCGAATACCTGAAGCGATGCTTCATCACGGCTCCGATGCTATCTCACTTTCACCCAGAACGCGATACGGTAGTTGAGACCCGATACAAGCGATTACGCACTTGGCTGTATCCACTCACAGTTTCAAGGAAACGATTACATCCAGTCGTATTCCACTCCCGAAAACTGAACTCGGCGGAAATGAACTATGACATCCACGACAAGGAATTGTTGGCTGTTCTCGTTGCCTTTATGGAATGGAAACATTACCTCCAGGAACGGAAAAGCCAATTACAGTCTATACTGATCATCAAATCATCAATACTTTCTGACCACAAAAGCTTGGACGGCACACCAAATTCGTTGGGCACAGAAATTATGTGACTTCCACATCATTATCTCTATCGACGAGGCGCGAAAGGAGGAAAACCTGATGCTTGAAGCAGGCGGCCGGAGTACCGCCCTGAAGAGGGAGCTACGCATCGCGAAGAGCAAATTCTACAACCTAAACACTTAGGCAAATTTCAAATTGCGATTGTTTGGGGGGAAACCTCTTTACCGTTTATCAGGAAATTCCTCAGTCAGAAACAGAAAACCAGATACGGTTCAAAGACTTTCAGAAAATGCAAGAATCCCAACTCGAGGTTCCAAACTTGCGGCAGGACATGACCTCTAAGTATCGAAACCTTAACAATCCCGGCAAAAACCGACACCTTCTTAAAACCGGATTAGCTATTGCAGTTCCAAGTAGTACTTACAGTCGCATTGCACCAAGAAGTGGCTTGGCAACCAAGCTATAACGGTAGATGCTGGAGTTATCGATGCAGACTATAGAGGTGAAATCAAAGTCCTTCTCGTAAATCATGGCTCTTCAGATTTGGAAATTGAGAAAGGAGATCGCATTGCACAACTCGTAGTGGAAAGAATAGATAATCAAGATTGGATGGAAGTGGATGAGATGGATCAGACAGAAAAGCTGGACAAGGATTTGGCAGCTCGGACAAGGATTGGAGTTGAAAGAAACTCAACCAACGATATGCTTTTCCATTCGAGCAGCACACGAATTCTATGATACCTCCGATATCAACCACCACCCGATACTTCCAAAAGGACAAATTCTATTGTCTAATGCTATTATCGCAAAGGCAAATCTTAAGAAGTTCGAAACTGACTTTTTGGAAAAAGTTCGACAGGTGGCAAAAGAGGATCAAGATTGGCTGCGGAGAAAAGAAGAATTGGAGACTATAATAAGAGAAGGAAAGGAATTGCCAAAACAATGGACTCTATCCGATAATCTACTTTACAACAAGAACCGACTATATATTCCAGCAAAAGAAGACCTGCAAACACTTATCGCCAAAGGATGTCACAACTCGCAAGTAGCAGGACAGTTTGGACAAGATAAGATACTCGAAATCATTATGCGAGACTTCTACTGGAAAGGACTCACCAACTGGATTAATGACTACGTACGATCATGCACTACTTGCCAACAAGCCAAGTCTCCAAGACATGCACGATTCAGTTTACTTCAACCTTTACAAGTACCCTTTGCAGCTTGGGCTTCGGCTTCGGTAGATTTTATTACTCAACTACCAAATTCGGCAGGATATACACCGATTATGGTCCTAGTAGACCGGTTCACGAAAATAGCACATTTTATCGGATTAGAAGAAAAAGCATCTGCACGAGATGTAGCGGAAGCTTTCCTTAAAGAAGTATGGAAATACCATGGGCTACTCTCAGAAATCATCTCAGATATGGACGCAAAGTTTGCTGGCGAATTTTGGCAATCGTTGTGCACAAAACTCAATATAAAACGAAAGATGTCGACTGCTTACCACCCTGCGACTGATGGACAAACAGAACAAGTGAACCAAATACTGGGAGGCTACCTCCGAATATTTGTCAACTACGATCAGGATGATTGGTACCACCTTTTACCTCTCGCCGAGTTTGCTTACAACAACTCGACCACCACTGCCCACAAAATGTCCCCCTTCATCGCAAACTATGGGTATCATCCTCAGACTGCATGGTTAAAAGAACGAGTAGCACGAAATCAAGGAGCTAATATTTAGGCTCACTGGATGCAAACGATACATCAACAAGCAAGAGAATCCCTCGAAAAAACAAAGGAAGCCATGGGACGATACCATGATCGAAAGGCTAAGCAACAACCAGATTTTAAAATTGGAGACCTGGTTATGCTCTACGCAAAAAATATTCGCAAACAACGCCCTTCGAAGAAATTAGCCCCCAAACTCTACAGCCCTTTTAAAATCCTAGAATATCGAGGAAACCTTGCCTATAAAATCGAACTATCGGACAGTTGGCAAATCCATCCGGTATTTCATGTATCGTTGCTCGAACTCTACCGAACTTCCATTCGACCGGCTCGAGGGCAACGACCTATGCAACCCGAAGAAATCGATGGAGATCTCGAACAGGAGGTGGAAATAATTGTTAAGAGTGAAATAATCTCTTATGAAAGTCGGGTTAGAGGAAGACCCCAAACATTCCACGAAATAAGGTATTTCGTTAAGTGGAACGGGTGTTCAGAAAATGAGAATACCTGGGAACGACCTGAGCATTTGGGAAATGCGAAGGAATTGGTAGATATGTTTCATAGAAAAAACCCGGAAATGCTATTATTGGGCTAAGTAGTATTACCCGGAAAGGTTTTTCTTCCGTGGCCAAGCAAATGTGGAAGGTTTTTTACCCTACCCTGTAGAGTACTAAAAGGATGTAATATTTAATGTTTATCGCTACTTAGGTATTATATGTTAAGAAGGATTTTGGGGACAAAACTTTTTGAAGAGGGAGCTAGTGTGATGCGCACGAGAATAGCTCACTAATATTATTAGTAGAGGCTGCGCCACTGTAATGGAGGAGCGTATGTCCAACCTCAACTTACCGTAGTAGGAACAATTAGAGGCATCTACGTTGACTACTCAGAATACCGGAAGAACTCACGTTCTATGAAGCTGATTACTGATTGGAAAGATAAAGTGAGAATACTTTATTCCTTATCCAGTGCATATGCATATTATGCATTATGTGTTATTATCGGGCTATTCAAACTGATCACTCGATAGTTCACGATAGAGGACTATTGGTATGTTAGCATTGCGACCACATATATGAACTTAGTCTATTAGGACGAAGAGATCGAAGGCTATCTACTGGTGGAGTGGGGACACCCTCAGATGAAATAGATGTCGGGAGTTCTCTGAGTTTGAGTGGGGCAATTATTCAGGGTCAAAGAGTGTTCGCACTTCCTTTGACGAAACTGAAACCTTAGAAAGATACATGATTGTTAGGAAACAGGAAGTAGCGGGATTTTAGTATAAGTAGTAAGGGCTATTTCCCGGAGTTTGAGAAACTCAAGCAACGGAGAAGAGACCTTAACAATATAACAAGTTAATTAGTTTAAAGATTCGAGAACTTCTATTTTATTACTTTACCTTTATCGAACCATTATCTCCTGAGCCTTCCTGACATCCCTCCGTTATCTCGAATACAATCTGGCCTAGCTTTCTCTATTCCTTTGAGTTAGTTACCCCATAACAGTATGAGATTGAGAAAATCTTTGAATTTCAATATAGATTTGATACTTCAAGGGTGCAAATTGAGTTTCTTCATTGTAGTATGAAGTGAAGCAAATTATTTTACATCTTAGAGGTACTAAAGAGCAGAAGAGATACCTGATAGTGTAGGGCTAATATTTTGCAGCTGTATCTATTTTATTTTTCATGCATAAGTTGTCTATTCTTGTTAGTTTATATGCTCCAGATATAGCCTTACTCTCACTACTCAAGTGCGAGTTCTATTACAGAAATTTGAAGATTTTATGCCACCTTGGTAACAATATCCAATACACTTATACTATAGGCTGAGTCTTGTCGAATAACTTTCAGAAGCTCTATGTAGAGTGGAAATAATATTAGTATAAAAGTAATACAGTAACGGTACTAGCATAGTTACGTCATTTGCCAATTTATAGACAATGTACTGATTTTACGAAAGATCTTGATTCTTAATAAGAGGGTTATTGTCTTAACCTTTGGTATTTGCTTTGCTTGCATATTGAATACATAATCTCTCCTCTCTTTTATACAGATATAATAGATATTAGAGCTTTTTCCTTCCATTCTCAATGAGAGAAATAGGTTTTTGTTTAACATTGACATTAAATGTAATAGTAAGGTTAATTTTCTTATGGTTCCAATATATCTGTAATGCTACTTAGATATACTGAAATGTTATTGTAAAAATCAATATAAGAACTAGGATATCCAAGTTAGCTCAGGTTTGAAGATTTGCCTGAGGTTTATCAGAAATGCTAGTTGTAGGAAGTAAGAATACAAGATTCTGGCAGTAAGCAGAACTATCTAATTGTATCTCATAGCTATAGTTTATTACACCTAGTGGATAGTACAAATCCACTCTATGTAGGACCAGCTGGAGTAAGTCTAGTTTGTTTAAATTCAATTAGTCTATAAATTTTCTAATTATATAGGAAATTAAACAGTAGGTGTTAGTCTTCTATAGATTCTAATTTTCAAACCTATTAGTAGAAAATAAAAGTAAGTTTACCCTAACAACTATTTGAATACAACAAATCCAGGCAAATTCACTCATCTTGAGTCTACTGACCTTGACTATTGGCTATCATTCTCTCCTTATCCAAAGAGTTATCTCTGGCTTCTTCAGTGCTCTACTATAATTAATATAATTTTTCTCTTAAATTAATCTACTTTTTAACTATCTCAGTACTTTCTCAGCTTTAAAAGCTGCTAAATATTATTTTCTGTACTATTTCAACTAGTAGAAGATTGCTTTCATCCACTTTTTATATTGTCCTACATCCTTCTATACTATTGTTTTTCTTCCCTTCTTTCCTCTTATTTTCAGTTCAATTTCTCTTCTGCTTTAATATTATTTTCTTCAAGATTTTATTATTTTTACTTTTCAAGCATTAATTATATTTACTATCCTTTCTCAATAGATATTATCTTATTTGGTATAATTTGCTAGAGAATTAATTGAGTTGTTGCCTTTTTTAATTATCATTGCATTATATATTACTTCTGGATTCTGTATCATATGTCCATCTCTTACATTATAGCGCAAATTCAAGTTTAATCAAATAATTTGCTGATTCGGTATATGTGGGGAATTTCACTATTGACAAGATGGTTTAAACAGATTAAGGGTTAAGTTAAAAGTGCCTATGATAAAATCTCAGATAATTGAAAAGGGGTACTATAAAGTCTGGAGTTTCCTGTCTCAGAATGAAGACAAAAATTCCAGTAAAGATATGGCCCCTTTTCTTCTACTAAGACAGAAAGAAAAATAAAAGCTTCTTAGCATCACTAAGGCAGGAAAGCCTGTAGATATAGTACAAGGTTCAATCATTTCAGATTATAAGCTATAAGTCTCTACTCTAAACACTACTCTTATAACCTTTTACATACTACCTTTTAGACAGTGGGAATCCAGCAAAATTGAGATTAGAGCTAATATAGACCCTCATACTAAACAAAGTGGTCACAAAGACCGCTAATCTATTATTGGTATATATTTCTTAACTGATATAATATAAATGATTGTTTATAATAGATTCAATAGCTCTTCTTGTATGGTAATTATATGCCAATCCCAGTAATGAATTACAACTTAACCTTGTAGAGTTTACTCAATCAAGAGGGCTATATTATTGAGAATACTGGAATTGGAAGTAATACTAGTAGTAGTACAAAGAGAAGTATGAGTACTTATTATGCAAAGGTTGAATATTAAGAAGGAAGAAGTAGAAGAGAGGGAAGTTGAAAAAAATAGGGAAATCTGGAAACTATTAAAGCAACCTATTTTTAATATTGACCATCAGGCCTATGAGTAGTCGCATCTTGTAAGAACCCTAAGAATATGATTCTGATAAAAATCAATTGCACACTAATAACTGATAGCAAATCAACTCTCTTTATCACCTATAACTTTCAACACATTCTAAAGAAATTTCTCTATATCAAATATTGATTTCTACTATATATTCAGCTCTATAATTATGGATTAAATCTATTTGGTCAGTTTTAATGATAGTGGAGTTGGTGGGAGAGTTCTGTTATTACTGAAGGTCTTACTATTTGTTGATAGACAGTTAATTATAACCAAGGATACTATTCATGTTAGTTTGACTATAACTACAATGTCTACAGACAAGTACCCCCTAGTTGAGTACAATGCTACTCTCATGGTATCAAGTAGAGAATGGGCAGGTGAGAACCTTATACACGTAGCCATATATTACATTGTTCTTTGTACTTGAAGCACTATACAAAATAATATGGGTAAGAAAATGTACAGAGATGATTTCCTGAGTGCAATATATCATCCTATAAGCTAACTTTATGGAAGAATAGCTAGCTGTATTACATGAAGCTTTATATTCTTACAATAATATATTTTGGAGTTCTCATAGATTTTATAGCATATAGCTCATAGAAGGTATCCTGAGGGGCTGGCCTGTTGGTATTTATATTTGCTGAATTTAATTTACAGCCTTGTAGAACTAAATAGTATGAAAAAGTAAAATGGATAGAGGCATAAATGATAGAATATATTGATAAGTGTATTCCTAGCTTCAAGAAGTATCTTCTAAAATATTCAAGAGTAGTTAACCCCACATACTTAAACAAGAAAGAAAAATGAAAACGCGAAGGGAAAACAGGTTAGCACAATGACAAGGTACAGATTATAGCCACCTCAGCAATTTATAAGGAAAGATCAAAATGAAGTACATATTCCATCCATGAAGGCAATTAAAGGAATCAAAAATGAAATCAAAATACAAATTTAGGGGATAAGTGCTATGGGGAAAGAAGTAAAGGGAAAGAGGCATTCCGGCCATGAGGGAAATGAAGAAAAAAAGGAATAAAGGAATAAAGGAGAAAAAGAAAGCTTAAATTCGATTCATAAGGACAACAATAAAAAAATGAAAAAGAGGTATACATTCCATCCATAAGAACAATAAAAAATAATGTATAAAGGAATTTCACATTTCAGTCAAAAAGGCAATGAAGGAAAAAAGGAGAAAAGCACCAAAGAAGGAATGAAGACAAAAAGAAAAAGAAAGAACCCATTTGAGCCTCAAAGGCAATGATGGAAAGGGTAACCTACTTAACCCTGATTTTCACTCTCTTGCTGAATAGAACAGAAATAGTTAAACAAGCTACCCCAGAACCTTTGCCTATTGGCAGCAAACTGAGTATTAGCCAAAGCTACCTGGGTATTATCTAGCTACCTAGATATAGCATGAAGGTATAGAACTATGCTGTCTGAACAGGGTGGTTGTTTTCCCTTCTTCTACAGCCTAAGGGCGATTTACTTTTAAGAAAGCCTGCTGAACATAACCTCACTTAAAGGCCTAATTGGCATACTTTCCGCTCAGGACCCCTTTGCTATAATTTCTCCTCTGGGGAATTCTACTATTGGTATACACCCAAGGCTAATAGTACTTTCCATGGGACCCCTTTGTAAAGAATTTCAATTCACTTATCTAATTGGAAGACTCCAAGCATATATGGCTGGCTGCCTTTATTAGAAAGTTTTAAAACTTGAAGGTAGTAGAAGGTTGGTAATTGTCCCATAGGGTGTTGCATCGGGTAATGAGATATTGGACAAGTCCAGACTCAAATTAGACTTTGTTTGTATTTGTCTTTCTAAAAGACTTGAAATAACTCTTTGCAATATCATCCTGACAGCCTACTGACTTAGGAGTAGAAGCAATCATCAAAACAGGCTTCCAGCCCTTTTTTATAGTGGGTAGTATTAATGTACTACTCTCTCCTGAGAGAGTCGAAAATCTCAGGGGTATTGTAAATAGTGAATAACATCAGGAGAATCTGCAAAGTTAATAAGATATTCAATGCTAGATAGCAGAGAAGTGAGTTTCTCTAGTGCGCTATAAAGGCGGAATAGTTTTTTTCAAATTTTAGGACCTATTGTAGAAGGAAAGTTAGTCTAAGTATAAGGGCGAAATAAAACACTCGGCTTTCTAATTAATATCACATCTGAGAGGTAATAGAAAGTGTGCCTATCCACACTTTCAAGCACAAGTGGTGCATTCTTGATAGCCCCTATGCATTAAATATAGAGATATTCTCACTTATCTAGTATGAGTTTTGTTCCAGAGATTTGAAAATTACAAGCCACATTGATTATGACTTTAATTAAACTAATGGTTTAAGTAAGATACTATTCAATACCTTTTATATGATTACCATAAAGTAGATAGACCCAGAATGAGAATAAAAGACCAGGCAATACACCTATTTAGACTCACTTGATTGGCTTATTTATGAAGAATAAGCTGATTTGACCAAAGATGTTGATTATCCACAGAAGGGTAACAGTCTTAATTGTTATGTACTGATTTGGTTTCTCATTGAATACTTCTTACTCCCTCTTGCATATAGAGATGACATTTGCTAAAGCTTCTCCTAGACTACTCAAGAAGGGAAATTAGTTTGTTTAAATCCAGTTAAATTAGATTCTATTTTGAGACAATACTCTTTAAATATACTAATCAAATTAGAAATTTAGAGACAGAGGGTAGGCTCCTGTGGAAACTAATTATCAATAGAATTTGTCTGAAATCAAAGTAAGTCTAACCTTTATTTTACTAACCAAAGCTTTCATAAATTGGATTTGTTCAGTCCCAGAACAAATTAGCTATATTGGTTATGTGAAGTGATATCCATAGTTGATTCTAACAGAAGAAGTAACAAAACCTATGACTTGACTCATGTAATTGTGTGGTAGTTACCAGCAGGGTACCTGTAGGGCAAACACCCTAGAAATAGTAGTCACTCATAATTTAGAAGTTCACAGTTATTCTCTGATCAGTATACCCTAATGCCTACAATGGGGTTACTCCCCCAGATTAAACCAGTAGTTGTAGATGAGACTCTAGTTTATTATCCATGTGGGTAGGTCTTCTTCAATCTGTAAAAGTAAATAAACCAATCGAGTATAGCTTTGTAAGTTGAAATTAGAGCTATAAGAGCTTTATACTATGAAGTTTCAGATCAGTTGCCAACTATCCCCCAAAAAGGTTACTTCAAGCAGATTTACCTTAATTAATATTACCTAGTTCTTAAATTTCTACAGTTACTTGTACTTAATTAACATCTATTATATATAAGCACATAATAATTATAATATACAAGAATAAATAGACTTTATATTAAGTATTCTTATTATCTCAAGAACTGCTTAAATATCAAGAGAGAAATAAATAGTGTCTATTTAGGAATAGAAGATTAAATATAATAATCTATTTACTATACTTGTACATATCCTATCAAGAGAGAATATATATTATACCAGAATTTGCCTCCACTTAGGAGTAGGCTAGACTCTTATATTCTAGTCCTATTACTATCACATTGTTTCCATTTTACTCTAACACTTATAGCTAGGTCTAGAAGTATTCCATATAACTAGCTATACTAATACTTTAGGATAGAATCTAGTCACTAGTATTCCTATTGGTGCGATAACTTTAATATATGTTTACTTATTACTCTAGGAATCATCGCAAGTTAGGTATATATATTATAATAATTATCCACACGGGAGCCTGTCCAAATGTTTGTATTGATATATATCCATATTATTTCACCTCTTGTTCTAGTTACTAAAGAGTTATCTGCCAAATTCCTTTTTGAAATATTTTTCTGCCACTAAACAAATATATGATTTACAATTATTCCTTTCTTTCGACTTGTTCTCTAATAATTTGGGAATATTTTCCTTACTACATAATCTTTATACAATTATACTTGTTAATTAAGAACTTAGGAGAAAGGTAAAAAAGGAAAATTAGTATCAATCTCTATTTACACTTTGCTATCTTAATAGCAAAGTATATTGCATACAAGTTGAATTTTATCTGAAGAAGCATCAGAATATTCAATAACTCTTTTGCGTAAGACAGATGCTACTTTCCGAATATGATAAATCAATTAAAAAATAATTACCTAGCAGCTGAAAATTAAAGAGACAAAATCCTTAAAGCGCAATATAACTTACTTGGAATTATGAGTAAACTAATAGAGATATATCTATTAGGCTTCACTAGTATAATCTTTATTAATGAAAAGATTATCAATTGCCCTCAATGTTTCTCCTATAGTAACTACTAAGAGCAATTATAAAATCAGAAATATACATATCTATATATTACAAACTCTATTAAGTTTATAGATTTTTCACAAGATATTTTATGTATGAATCTTAATATTTGTTTATTTTATACAATAATACAAGTTTAGTAATAGGGTTTCACATATTAGTTAAGTACAACTTATAATAGCCGGTTCCCCTGCTATTTCGCGTTGCTCATACTCGGTAAAAGCAAGTCTGGCGGAAAAGCAAGTGTAATGCCCCACTTTCTTGTTTTTTTTCCCTTCAGGAAACGGAGCCTCATACCAGCCTACCAATACAGACTCAGCCAACCAGCTCAAGGGGAACAATCTGAGTCCGCACTCATTCCTCCTACTGCCACAGTTAGCACAAACCATTCTTTTCTCCATTCGCTGAGCACCACCAAGGTATATTCTCGCTCCTTCATTGCCATTTTGACTATTGAAATTCTAGTTGCTGACATGACAGATGTTTTAGGAAACAAAATGGCAGAATTGGAGACGACTGACAGGCTCGAAGCCAAGCAGTGATTAGATTGTGCTATCCAATGGCTGGAGGAAGAGCCAAGTGAGAAAGCTTCCACAGCTGCGATTATTTTCAACGTCAAATCATCATCTATCAGAATGCGTCAACATCGTACCCTTCATCAGGAGCGTAATTCTCGAGGGTTTTTCAACCGCCATGGTGGGAATAATTTGATTCTGACTACAGCACAGGAAGAAGCTATTTTCCGGTTCTGCTCAGAGCAATTGGAGATGGGTCTATGAGCCACCCCATCTATTATCTATGTCGCCATATGTCATCTATGTCAGCAGGAGAAACAGAATCCACCAACGCTGGTCTGGTTTCGCAATTAGCTGAAGAAGCACCCTGGGCTTCATTCGATTAAAACCAAACCCATCGCCCATGTCCGAGTTGCCACCCACTTTGAAGAAGATATGAAGGCCTTCTTTGTCGAGTATGAAAATACACTATCGGAATACGGTATCAAATGGGCCAAGTACATCTACAACATGGACGAGTCTGGTGTGAGAATTGGAGGTCCAACAGGGGAGATTGTGATTGTTCCCACAGAAGTAAAGGAATTCTACACAGCCAGTCCTGAAAATCGCCAGTCTCTTACCATTATCGAGACAATCTGTGCTGATGGTAGCACTCCACCTCCACCTGTTGTTGTTTGCCCAGGAGAGAAGTTCATGGAGAATTGGATTCAGGACAACTTGACAGGAGCTGAGGTAATTACTGTATCACAAACTGGCTATACCAACGAGAGTATTGCCCTTGCCTGGCTAGACCATTTCATCAAACATGTGGATGCAGGGCTAGAGAACCACTGGCATGCTCTTCTCCTTGATGGCCATATCACCCACCGTCAAGATGATTTCGTTATCAAATGCCACGAGAACCACATTGTTCCAATCACATTTCCCTCCCATCTCACTCATGTTTTACAGCCCTTGGATCTTGGTGTCTTCCGTCCGTGGAAACACTATCATAACAAGGGTATTCACCTTGCCCTCCACTCATTCGATATTGAATATACTATGTCCTCCTTCTTCCGCGATCTCAGCTCTATTCGTAAGCAAACCTTCCAACCATTCACCATTGAAAACTCTTTTAAAGAGTCCGGAATGTTCCTTGTGTCCTTCAAGAAAGCATTGAAGAAAATGCGTCATTACAGTAAAAAGGGCACAGTGGTTGCAAATTCTCTTCAGACTTTGGGCAGTAGCCAAGGAGATGGTGGAGATGAGACTGGTATATCGGTGGATGAGGGTGGCGAGTTGGAACTTCCCATTCTTCCCAACACCTATTTGAACTGCCAGAAAGGACTTGGTGAATGGGTTGAGCGTGCAGAGACCTTTAGTCCATCTTCGAAGGACCGTTTCCAACAGTGGGCAAAAGAGACCCAAGTACTGCTTGCGCAAGCCGAACTCCAACGAGAAACTTATCAAAATGTCCAAACTAGAGTTCAGGAGGTGAAAAAGCGCAAGAGCAAGTCCCATAGGGTTGTTCAAAAAGGTGGTATCATTACTGTTGATGCTGCAAGACAAAAGAAGACGGAAAAGGAGGAGAACGAGAAGGCAGCCACAATTAAGAAGGCTCACAAGAATATTCAAGTTGCAATGAATAAAGCTAAAAGTGCTCTTAATTGCCGTGGTATTACTGCTCGCAAGGCAGAGACGGAAAGAAAACAGCAGATTAGAAATATTCTCACTAGTGGGGGAATTGTTCCTGCTGAGCTGCAAATCCCAGTTTCTGATCCTGAGAAGAATTCTAGTATTCAAGATCTTGAGTCACGGGAACCACCTCCTGACCTCTTGCAAGCTCTTTTGCATCTAGAACCTGCATCTGTTTGTCCCTCTAATGTTATTGATCCTCAATTGCTGGCTCTTAGTGAAGTTGGAAATGGGCAAGGCCAAAGGAGGACAGAACCTTGTCACCCTGAAGATGATTCTGAGGATATGGGTAGTCAGTCAGACTCTGGTTCTTCATATACATCAACTGACTCAATTACTAGAAATGCTAACTTTGTAGCATTCAATTAAAGTTGTTGTTCACAACCGTTGTTATGTAGAATACAAAAAAAAAAAAAGTAGAGCGTCACACTTGCTTTTCCATCACACTTGCTTTTACCGACTATGAGCAACGCGAAATAGGACAGGAACTGGCTATTATATGGATAGTTAACTTATACAATTAATAACTCCTTTGAGTTATAATAAGTTATAATTTTTAATTAATCAGTATAGAAACTGATACTTGTATTTTGAATTGCTGGATTATTATAAAATAAACTATCTAAGAAGTATAGGAGTAGTGGTGTATGTTAGGCACAGAGCTTCACAGTATATTACTAGGGGCAAGTTACCCTACCTGGCGCGAAAATCTCCTTTGGAAAAATACAACTCACACCCCTCCGGCCCCGACATTGGACCACTAGGTCAACACTGGTTGCCGTGGGAGTTGTGTCCCCTCACCAAAACCCAGAGTCAAGATAACCCATCTTGAAACACCAAATACATCGCGGCCGGCCATCCAACCAGTTCCTGTTCGCAGGATATATGAGAGGGTGTCTTCCTCTATCTTATGCGAGTGGAACCAACGGATTCGGACAAAGTCGTATAATGTTACAGGCCCTCAAAGATATTGTATTGAAGAGTGGTCGTCAAGTAAAGGGACAAAACTGCGTGAAAGTTAGACCCTTCAGTCTGGAAAGTTGTCCAGTACTAGAAGAATAGTCAATACCCAGGAAGGGGGTCGGGGAACTGCCAAAGGATATCTTAGCACAAGACCGATAACTGTAATGGTAACCATTGGTTCGATTCATAGTCAAGAGTCATATAATGCCGGTAGAAGAAATCAGAAGATGCATATGCAGTCTGATTTCAGATAGAGCTGACAAGAGAAGACTGGCGAATCTTCAGTTCAGCGGGTAGTTTCCCTGGGGTGACAAACGTGGGTGATTGTTCATAACTTGATTCGCTTCGGATAAAAGATCGTAAGAACACTATGAGAGGTGTCCACACAATCGTTGCATAAAAGTTCCTACCTGTCTACAAGTCACGTATGGGTGCAGTGGTTTTCAGGGTCAGACATGGTTCGCACTTCTGTTGAAGTCGATGAATAGAGTAAGAGGTACATAGTTATATGAAAAGATTATGTAGCCCGCGAACACCCAGACACAGAATATAAATATTGAGGTGTCTTCGCAGCTTATACAGAAAAACAAGCAACGGAGAAGAGAGCTAAACAATATATACACATTATAACTTTAAAAACTCTTATCTCACTATTACTTTTATTCTTGAACATTCGTCTCCCTAGACAACAATCTCCATATATCCATTAGCGATCCGGGCCATAGCGTAATAATTCCTCTCCATTACGCTACCGCCATAACAGTATATTGTTTTTCTCTACGTTACCGAGACGAATGAGTCAGAATACTCTCTACTACTCAGCTCTACCCTCCCCAAAATCTTCCATGTCAGAAGATCACAAACACAATACAATTGTGATATCTCTTGACTCAATTACTGTTACAATCCTCTTCCCTTGGGGCGATACTTGCAGCAGGTAACCTCTAACTTTGATAGCGATCACACTTTCCTGAGTTTGTACGAACAACGACAGCTAAGTATACAGACTCCTGTCTCCTAAGATAGATCGCTAAGCTCGTGAGAGACACTATGTCTTCGGCCCGATATTGAAAATGTAAATATAAAAGTATAATGTACGAAATTACTTAGATGGTTGCGTGAAGAACTCTCCACCCAGAGGCTTTTTTTTTTTTTTTTTTTTTTTTTTTTTCATATTTTAAATTTTGTTTAAGGTACAAAAATAACACGAATCCACAAGGGATATGGCCGCAACAAACCTCCACTACAGTCCAGCCCTTCGTCGAGGCGGTGGAAACCGTGGGGCAAAACCCCTGGTCTAAAACCCGCACCAAGCGCCCGGGCGCTGAATACAGCAAAAAGTATAATACATGAAAACCACAAAAGCCAAAAACATCTACCGAAAAACCCAAGAAACAACCCGACAGTGAGCAAAACCAAAAATACCAAAACCGGTAGGAAATCAAACCAAGAGAAAGCCCATCTGTCACCAAGAACGTTTGCCGATCCCAAGGAGAAAACCAAAGATCCGTAGCCATAACTCGAGGGTAATAGTACCGGGGCCATGTAGGCCAGGCAGTCGGGGCTAATGGAAAAGCGTGTGGCGGGGGGAGCCAAGGGTGTCCACGAGTCTGAGGCGCAAGTGGCGGAAAGGTGCTGGTGGCGCAGGCCGCCGAGCGTGAGGGGGGGGGTGCGCCGGCCTAAAGATAGGCCGACGGCGTGCGGGGGGTGTTGGCTGTAACCGAGCCACAGGACGAAACCAAGCGGGGGAGAGGAGGGGTAGACACAGGACAGTGACGCAGGAGACGAGGACCACCAAGGGGTCACGATTTTTCGCGATGCGACCGTACCGACCGAAACGTTCAGGAGAGAGTGCAATACCAGAAAGCAAGGCCACCAGTGCCGCTACTTCACAGATCGCCCGAAGCTAAACAATGAAACGCAGGTATGACGAGGGGTTGCCGACCGTGTAGATGCTAAGCGAGGACGCGAGACAACTGTAAAGAAGCCAGGAGAATACGCGAAACAAAAACTTGAGAGGATGTAGGGACAGGCCCTAAGAAACGGGTGCCCAAGTCCGAATCTATCATAGGGAGTTGCAGCTCACTGGGAGTGCGGGAGGTGGATGTTGACGATGATTTCTCGTGGTGTTGAGATTTCAATCGCCGGAGGTGTAGAGGAGATGGTTCGTTTCTCCACCCAGAGGCTTTTTTTTTTTCTTTTTTTTTATATCATGCGTTCATTGTTTTAAGGTACAAAAAGCTTCATGTAGCGGTGGCTATGGAAAAAACAAAACCTATAAAGCAAAAACATATAACAAAAGAAACCATTTCCCACGCCTTTGGTAGTACTAAGTAGTGAAGCCATAAACCATCGGCCTCGTCTGTCAAAAACATAAAAATATAGGGAAAATCCAACATACTTCGCGCATCATAAACTTTACAAAAGAAACTTTTACAAACGCAACATGCAGGTCGTGGGATGGGGGGCGATGGGGGAGGAATTATGCTGTGCGGGGGGTGGTGGGGGCGGTTATTCTTCGAGGGGTGGGGGGTCACCAGGGGGGAACCCGGTGCGGGTGTCTAGGATGAAGCGCCGGAGGGCTGAGAGGGAGGGAGGGTGGTTCCAAATTGGGCTCTGGGGCGAGAGGCTTTCGACCGCACTTAGGTGGCAGTGTCTGGCTTCAGCCCTGGCAGGGCAGCGTAGGATGGCGTGTTCGAAGGCTTCTGGGGCTTCTTGACACCGGGGGCAGGTGGGCGGGCGGTCTGGGTCGTCGCGCCAGGTAGGGTGGGCCAGCAGGTAGCGTTTGCCAGGGCGCATTTGGTGTATGCGGCTGGCGGCGAATTTGTCGAGCCCCATGAACGGATGGGGGGTCGTAGAGGCGGAATACGCGTAGTAGGGGGGCGCCAGGAGAGATTCTTCCCAGTCTTGGAGCAAGAGTTTCTGAGACCTCTCTTTGAGAGTGGCATAGGACCGTGCCATGAGGGTCGGGGGTGGGATGTCTTCTGTCTGGGGGAGGGTGGTTCCCCCGATCTGGGGGAAGCGAGGGAAGCCATGACTGAGGGGGGAGACTAAATGTGCAAGTTCGTCGATGGGGAGATGTCTCCTCATGGGGGGGGAGGGGACCGGGGTTTTCCAGCTAAGGGGGAGATAAACGGATGAGAGGCCGACAGTCATTGGCCGGCAGGTGTCGGGGGCCCTGAAACTAGATAGGGAGGGAAAGGTGGGCGGGAGGCGGGCTGCCGCGGGGTTGAGTGTAGGGGGTGAGCAGCAGAGCCTGAGAGCCGCGGTGCGTCTCTTATGTCTGCAGTAGGGACCTATGGGGGAGAGGCATGCCTCCCTGGACAGTATCGGGAAAGGGGTGGTGAAGAAGCAGTTGGTGGTCGATCTGTGGACCCTGTGCCAGAAGGAGCTCATGCGGGTGGTAGAGCGGGCGTTTGGGACGAACAGGTCTGCGCCGTATGTGAGGATTGGGAGGACGAGTCCCATGGTGAGCCGGTGTGAGAGGAAGGGGCGGACTCCCGCTCCCGGGGAGGCGACCCTCATCAGGAAGGAAAAAGCAGCGTTGGCCAGAGCCAGGCGTCTCTCAAAGTGGTTGGTGGTGGTGAGTGCGGGGGAGAGCCAGTAACCGAGCCACCTTACCTCCTCAGAGGGGCGGAAGATCTGGTCATTGAGGGTGACGGGGTGGTTGGATTTGAGGGAGCCTCTTTGGCTTGGGGTACACCAATGGATGAGTTCTGTTTTTGGGATGGAAAAGGACACACCCAAGGCTGCGGCGCGTTGGGATAGGGATGTGAAAAGACCTTGTAGCCGGCGCACATTGGACCGGTAGAAGGGGGAGGAGACTGTGAGCGAAAAGTCGTCGACGTAGGAAAGCATAAGGCCTCCCTTGATGTCGGCATGGAGGGGTGCCACGTATATGAGGAACAAAAGAGGAGATATTGGGGAGCCTTGAGGGGTTCCGACTGTGACTGGGGAGGGGGTCCTGGGGGAGCCTTGGTAAACTAGTGTGCATATCTGTTCTGACAGGAAGGAGGAGACCCAGTCGACCATGTATTTGGGGGTGTTTTTATCCAAGAGGCGTTTGCGGAGCGTGAGGGCGTCGACGTTGTTGAAGCCGGCTTTGATGTCAAGGAAGAGGGAGGATACCTTGAGGTGGGTGCGTTGAAGGGTTTTGACTTCGTGGACCAGGGTGGTGCAGGCGTCGAACGTGCCTAAGCCTGGCACGGACCCACATTGGTTTGGGTGAAGCAGGCCAGATGACGTGGCCAACGAAAAGAGTCGGGTCGCCATGATCGTTTCCAGGATCTTGGACACGGTTTTCAGTAGAACTATGATGCGGAAGGATGCTGGGGAGTAGTAGGAGGCTTTGCCCGGTTTGTCCAAGACGACGCCATTGCTGACTTTCAGCGAGGGAGGGTGGTAACCATACGTTAGAAGGGGGTTTATGAGACCTAAAAGGATGTCAGGGTAGTACTTGTGGATGTGTTTCCAAACGGAGTAGGGTATATCGTCCGGTCCTGGGGCGGAGGAGGGTGAGGACTTGGCGAGGGCCGAGGAGATTTCATCTCCAGTGAGGGGGGTTGCGTCGAGCATGGGCGAGAGCCTCCCCCTGGGCGGGGGTTCTGGCCGAGGCGGGAAAAAGTGGGTGAGGAGGGCGCTGTTGATGGAGGTGGGGTCGTTGGCGTCTGGGAGGGAGGGGAAACGTACTGCCTGCCTGGGGGTAACAAGGTTCTTGGCCGTCCAGATGTTATTGGGGGTGGTTTTCGCGAGGAAGTCTGCCCAGTATGCTGATTTGGCACATTTGATGGCTTTGAAGTAGCCATTGCTGGAGAGTCTTGCCGTTTCCCTTGCTTGTGTGTTTTGGAGTTTCTTTGATCTTCTTGTAGCTAGGTTGTATTCCTTTCGGAGGGCGGTGAGCAGGGGGGTCCACCATGGTTTAGATTTGGGGGAAGGTCGTGATGTAGGGGCTGCCATTCTAAGAGTTGAGGTCAGGCAGGACAGGGAAGCCGAGAACCAGGAGTCAAACTGCTGGGGGGAGGGGTGTGGCGGGGCCGGGGGGACGCGGGAGGCCTTGAGGGTAGGTTCTAGGACCGTCCAATCCAAGAGGTCCCACTTGGCTTGGGGGGGAGGGGAGTGCCGGAGAGGGGCTGAAAGGGAGATGGAGATGGGGACGTGGTCCGATCCTGTGGAGGGTATGGATGAGGTGTTCCAATTGTGTACGAAATGGGTCATGGAGGGGTTGGCGAAGGCCAGGTCTATGACACTAGGTCTGTGGGGGCCGGAAAGGGGGTATCGGGTGTATTCCCCTGGTGTGTTGATGCAGGTAAAGCTGAGGTCATCAGCTCTGTCAAAGTAGGGGTCGGCGATGGAAGCTTCCTGAGAAGAGGGGAGGCGGAGGGGGTCGGTGCGGGGGCTGTGGATGTTGAAATCCCCCACTACGAGGTAGGGGATATCCAGGGGAACAAAAATTTGGTCAGGTTTGACCGTGTGGGGTTGTGGGTATCTGGAACGTGAGTAGATATTCGCTAGGCCAAATGAAGGAAATTTTGTGCCGAAGCAACCTGCGGGGGTATAGATATCAATGTGCATGCAGTCGCTCACATCCGGCGTGAACACTGGAAGTACGGAGTTGAATTTCAAAAATTCTTTGGAGACATAGCAGGCCACCTTGGGGAGGGCGTGGGGGGGGCGAATGACTTGTACCCATTGAAGGTAGTTAGAAAGCCTTTGGAGGACGGAGGGTCTTGCAAGAAGATCAGTTGCGGAGGATGGCGCATTATATATGACGAAAATAAAGATAAAAACACATCCCAGCTTCCCAGGCTGTTGTGTTGAATGAGCGTGATATTAGGCGCGGGGGCCAGCCCCTGGTGCTGTAGGAGGTTTGGGTGTTAGTCATGGCAGGGACGACCCCGACGGTTTACTGGAGTTACGGGGGGCGTGGGGGGTCCTGAGGGAGCAGGGCCCATCGCGCCTGTGGGTGGCGCATGAACGGCAGTTACTGGGCGGGGGGTGGCAGGGCCAGGATCGGAGGTTGGGTGGGCCTGGGGAGTAGTGGGTGCTGGCACGCCATCTTCTTCCACATCCATGGATTCTTGACTGTCCGAGGATGCGGAGGAGCCGACAGACTCCGGGGGGGCACGGGGCGGGCAGGGGGGATAGGTCGGGACTTGCACTCCTTGGCGTAAGCGGTGTGGTCGTTGCCGCAGTTGGCGCAGTGGGGCGGTGAGATGGGGCAGCATTCGGCCACGGGTCTTTCGTTGCCTCCTTTGGGGCAGGTGGGGTTTTGGCATCTGTGGGCGGCCTTGGTATGGTGAAGCGCACAAATGGGGCAGGAAGGGTGTTTTTGCTTGCATCGGGCGGCGGCGTGGCCAAAGCGGCAGCGGTTGGAGCATTGTGTGTAGCCGTTGGCTGATATTGCTTTTTCCACCTTGCGGCGTTCTGAGTAGAGGAAGATGGAAGGGGTGAGGGTTGGAACGTCGTCGGGGTCAACGGAGATAACCACCGAAAGCGCTTCTTTGGCGGTTCGAGTAGCTCGGTCAGGGTTAAGGTACCTGGCCGACTGGATCTGGACCGCTTTCTCGAAACCAATAGATGCTTTGAGATGGGGGTAAAGCTGCTCATCGTCTTCGGGTATCTCATCGGTGGGGATGCTGTGTATGACCAGCTGTATAGCGGTCAGGGCGAGGCAGAAGGGGAGCCAGGCGTTGTCGCCTGTTAGGAAGGCTTGGTTGAGGCGTCTTGTAAGCACATCGAAGTAGGGGGAGTAGGAAGAGGGGGAGTCTGTCGGTCGATACAAGTGCGTGAGACTGGGCCTCGGTCATTGACCTTCGCGAAAAAACCTTTCGGGAGGAGGCAGTTTGAGTCCGTGAGTGTGTTGGCGAGGATGTCGGGGAGGGAGCGAGCGATACGTCTTGAGAGGGCGTGGGGGGCAGGAGACAAGCGTGGTGCAAAGAACCGTCTTGAAGCAAAGGGGAGGGGGGGGGCTGCAGCTTTTAAGGCTCTGTCCTCGTTACTCGCAACCTCTGTTGCTTTGGCTTGCTTGGGTTTATTCTTTCCGCTTCTTCCGCCGGAACCGGCCGGCTGGGCGTAGGTTGGTTGGTTTCTGGGTTTGAAATTCGGGTGAAGGGTGGCGTCTGTGAAAGCAGACAGGTCATATTCTCCAGCGCGGAATTGTTCCGCCTCCCAGGAGTGCGAGAAGGCCTTTGCATAAAGCTCGGGGTTACCGAACATTTTGCCCAGTCTTATGTCGTAGTAGGGGCAGTGGATTGTGGGGTTAATGGGGGCGAGGGGGGGGGGCAGGGGTGGGGCGGTGAGGGATTTATGCTAGGTGGTGGGGCCTTGTGGGGCGACAGGGTAGGGTGGGTGGGTGGGCTGATTGTTTTTAGCCTGGGCCGGGGGTCGGGTGGGTGGGGCTGGTGTGGGGGCCGAGACCCTATGTGACAGGTTACGTAGGGCCGAGGTGATCGGGGTGAGGTCTTCCGGGGTTACGGAGGCATTTGTGATGTGGGAGGAAAGGTCGTGGACTTGGGTGCGGAGCTCGCCGTTCTCATTTCTGAGATCGTTGACTTGCTTTGTGATGGACTCGAGTTGAATGGTGATGGCTACAATGCCAGAGACAGTTGAGCTGAGGATGGAGAGGATTGAGCCCTCGCCAGGGGTGATGGATTGCAGGCTGGAGTCGGAGAGGTCGGGGACCAGGTTGGGGGGGAGGCGTAGTTCATCCCTCGTCTGTCTAAAGATTTCCGCGAGGAAAGCAAGGGGGGGAGAGGGTCTGGGAACTGGGGAAGGGGATGGGGGGATTTGGGTGTTCCGTGGTGTGGAGGATCGCGAGATGGCAGCTGCCAGCTCCTGGTTGCCTGAGGGGATGGGAGGTATTACCGACATGGGACGGAGGGGGGCGTAGGTTTGCTGGCGTGTGTTCCGGAAGCGAAACGGGTTTGTAGAAGAGTTTTGAAATGTAGGGGGGGGAAAGTAGAGGGCGAGAAGCTTGTCTCCACCCAGAGGCTTTTTCTTTTTTTTTTTTATATCATGCGCTTTGTATTTATCAACTACGAGGGACAAAGGCTACGTGCAGCGCTAGCTATGGTAAGGAAAAAACCCCAAAGAAATCCTCCTCGGCCCACCGGAAAAAACCATCATCCCAAATCTCTCTGGTGTGGAACCAACCGCACGATCCCTCCGCGAAGACAAAAAACCCCTATCGGCTAAGTAGACCTCAGAAATAAATTACCAACACGACAAGCAGGAGACAACAGGAAAACCGAACCCGAAAACTTCCCCTTGACATAATAACAAAAGAAACCACATTAATATCCCAGAGTACTCTAACAGAAACCCGACCGTGAAAATTCAGCCAAAACTACAGAACACAGAACGGGGGGACAGGAACGCTAAAACTAAGCAAATCCATCACATTACTCCGTAACCCAAGGCGTTGACATCGTCCAAGGAGGCAGTGCAATACCATGACCGAGCGTAACCGAGGGCTGTGGCCGAGCCGAGCCACGGGGAGGGGGTGACCCAGGGGAAGTGGCACTAAGAATGCTAGCTAATGAGAGGATGTTTGGCTGTAACCGAGCCACGGGACGAACCGAGCGGAGGAGAGGAGGGGTAGACCCAAGTATCGTAGGAACTATCGGAAACGTGTGCGTGTCTGACTAGGCAGCCTCGAGCGAAACGTAATCGAAGAGAGTAGAGAAATCGACCGTAGCCTGATGAAAAGTTTTCTCTTACTGCGAAACGTGATCCCAGCCGTCTGTAACATGGACGCGAGGGTGTTGCCGACCGTGCAAATGCTAAGCGTAGACGCAAAACAAAAGCGAAAGAGTGGATGGGACGGCCCTAAGAAACGGGTGCCCAAGTCCGAATCTATCATAGAGGGGGGGTGCAGCTCACTGAGAGTGCGTTTTGGAGAAGAGGATGTTGACGATGATTTCTCGTGGTGTTGAGATTTCAATCGCCGGAGGTGTAGAGGAGATGGTTCGTGCTCCACCCAGAGGCTGTAAGGGCTCTCTTTTATAACTTTTCTTCCCCCAACCCTAACCTTCGTGACTCATAGCCTTGCGTCACGCGCCCCTATGACTCAAACATGCCACAGTGTAAAATCCATCAGCTGACTCCGATGAGTCACTGCGCAATAAATCAATAACCAGTCAAAATACAATAAAACAATCATGTGCACAACTTGCGTCACATGGGTGAAACCCATGACTGATAAATATGAGTCATGTGCGAAAGTCGTAATCATATGACCACAATCGTGAGTCATGTCAAAACAATAAACCAATTATAACAAAAGAATAACACGCTATCGGGTAGTTATGTGAAATACTAAACCCTATGACTCATAAGTATGAGTGATGTGAAAACCTATCCTGCTAGTCACCGTTTGTGACATTAGCGCCCTCTCCCACTAGCATCCGTCCCACGATGCTCAAAGTCCTAAATCCGTCACCCGAATTGCCCAAAGTCTCGCCTCACTTTGCATCCTCCGAAAGATATCTTCGGAGTCTCTCCATCTCTTGCGTACAACTTCAAGGGTGATGTTCCCAACCTCTAGAGCTCGTTGTTGTTCCGTAATTTTGACTTGTTGATCCTTGAGTCGTTCCTGGAGACTGTCTCGTTCGCCCAGTAGTTCTTCAATCTGCCCCTGTAAGGCTTCCGGGTCCGGAACCGTAGTCGTTTCTCAATTTTCGCTCCCCTCCCCAGCCAAGTGTGTCCTCACGGTTTCTCTCGCGTTCTTTATTTTTTCATTCCTTTTTGTAAGGGGTTCCTTTCTCCCCTCTGACCTCGGGTAGTAGCTGGCTTTGTTTTTCTCATTCTTATGAGACCGGCAGTCATTCCGAAAACATTGTACCCAATGTATCATTTTGTGCTCTTGGTGTGAGGTTCGTCCCTTCGGTTTTGGTTCTTGTGGGTACCACCCTTGTCCTTGTTTCTCGCTAAGGTGCACGAAGTACCCGTCGTCATAGCATGCCGTCTATGATATTCCAATGTCTTTTGCCATTTCAATGGCCTTCGCTTGTCTTTCGTCTAATTCCTGTTCAGTTGGCATATTGTAGCCTGGGCTAGTAGGCGGAAATGGCCTTGGGCTGGACTCGTTGTCTCCCCAGCCTTGGTCTGGCTTGAATTCGACCTTGAGTTCTACCCAGTCTTGGCTTTCCTGGGTATCGTTGGTGGAAGTGGTGGACTGTAAATTGTGCGTTGTTGAAGTTGTCCGAAGGGTACCAGACTTTGTCGTCTTCTGGTGAGTAGCCTTTCCACTTGCCTCGATATTGGAGCTTTTCGTACTGGAGTCGAGAGTCGATAATCACGTCGAGTTCGTATTCTTGTTCGCCTTTGATCTCGATAGATTGAGAAGGTTCTTGAATTTGAGAGGGGAATCGGTTGTCTTGGTAAGGTTCGAGGAGTGAGATGTGGAATGTGTTGTATATTGCCATCGACGGCGGTAGATCCAGCTTATAAGCGCTTGTTCCAACTGTTTCCAAGATTTTGAAAGATCCAATTTTCTTGTAATTCAGTTTCTTTGATGGTCTCGTGGTCCTGATATTTGGTGGTAGTAACCACACCATATCTCCTGATTGTAAGTTCGGATTGGGTTTTCGGTGTTGATCGTAATATTCTTTTTGTCATAATTGTGCTGCAACCATTTCGCTTCGTAATGACTCATGTAGTTGAGTCATTTCTTCTGGGGTCTTTCGATTTCCTTGGATCAGATGTCCTATCATTTCGTATTGAGGGTTGATTCCGTAGTTGGCGAAGAATGATGTGTTCTTGATCGTTTCTTGATAACCATTGTTGTAAGCAAATTCTGCCAACGGCAAATATCCGCACCAATCATCTTGTTGGTAGTTGATGTATTCTCGTAGATATTGTTCCAGCATTCTGTTTGTTCTTTCTGTCTGTCTATCCGGTTGAGGGTGAAATGCCGTACTCAGTCTTCGTTCAATTCCGAGTTTTTCCGTCGTCTTTTTCCATAGGTCCGATGTGAATAGCCTTCCTCTCTCTGTGATGATGTCTCATGGTAGTCCGTGTAGCCTTACTATCTCTCTCATGAACAGGTTTGCAAACTGCCGTGCATCCAGATCCTTCTTGCATGGAATAAAATGACTCATTTTCATCATGCGGTCAATGACGACTAGTATCGTATCACATACTTCTGATTTAGGAAGGTACGTGATGAAATCCATTGCGATAGATTTCCACGGTCGATCTGGTGCTTCATTTGATTGTAAGAGGCCATATAGTGCATATCGTATGACTTTGGTCCTCTGACATGTGTCGCAGTTCTTGACATGTCTTCTGATTGTCTCCCTTATCTTTGGCCAATAATATCGTCTTCCGATAAGTTCGGTAGTTTTTGCCATTCCTCCATGTCCCGCTTATGGTTGGTTGTGGTATTTGGAGATTAGATTCGTTCTTATTCCTTCGTCCTCGGGGACCGATATCTTTCCTTGATACCATAGGTATCCATCTCTCTATTTGGATAGCTCTAATGCTATTCCTTTCAACTCCTTCTCTCCTATTTCCAGAGCTCGTTTGATTGTTTGGATTCCTTTATCAGTTTTCGATGCTTCTGTATCGTTCCTCCATCTTTGTCGTAGAACTCCGTTCGTTCTATTTCTTCGATTGCCGCTTCCTCCCAGAATTGCTCTTTGGGCAATAGTATTCCTTCTTGTTTTGACCAATGTTTCTCCTTCAAGGTTTATATGTCCTCTGTCCTTCTTGTGAGGGTGTCTGGTTTTCCCCCTTCTCTCCCTGGTCGATATATGATTCTCAAGTTGTATTGGCTCAACTTCCGTACTCATCATCTTTGTCTATCCGTCAGGACCTTGGTGGTCATGAATGTTGTGAGGTTTTTGTGGTTGGTGAAGACCTGAATGCGATATCGGCTGCCTTGAGTATATCTTCTCCAGTCTTCAAATGCCTGTACCATGGCTAATAATTCTTTGTCGTGTACGTCATAGTTGAGTTGAGCGTCCCTCATTCCTTTGGATCGATAGGCCACTGGTCTCCATTTCCCATTTTCACATTGGTGTGATATTATGCCCAAGCATACACATTTCGATGCGTCCATTTCGATTTTGATAGGTCATCTCGGATCGAAATGTACTAGTACCGGAGTTGTAGTGAGTGCCTTTCGGAGCTCATCAAAGCCTTGTTGTTCTTCGGCTTCCCATTTCCATTTTCCATCGTATTCTTTATGCGTTCGTTCATATAGTGGTTTTGGTATTCTGCTAAACCCTTGTATGAACCTTCGGTAAAAGTTGCATAATCTTAGGAAGCTTTGAATTTCAGTTTTTGTCTTTGGTGGTTGCCATTCCCATATTGCCTGAGTCTTGACGGTATCAACTTTGACTCCGTACTGGCTAACCACAAATCCTAGATATTCCGTTTCCTTTTTGTGGAATGCACATTTCGAATGTTTGATCTTCATACCTGATGGTCGAAGGGCTTCCAGTAAGTTTTTGACGTCCTTTTGGTGTTGCTTTAGGTCGTTTGACTATATGAGGATGTCATCCGGATATACTATACAACACGTGTCGATGTATTGTAGTAGTACTCTGTTGATCCATTTTTGGAATGTGGCCGGTCCATTGCATAGTCCAAACTGTAACACCAGGTATTCGTAAGTTCCCAAATTGCTGCTGGAAGTTGTCTTATGTTCATCTCCTTCCCGTATTCTGATGTTGTGGTATGCGTCCTTGATATCCAGTTTGGTGAAGTATTTGGCTGTGCTTAGCCGATCCAACGCTTCCCCTATCAGTGGTAATGGATACTGGTCCTTTTTTGTGACTTCGTTATGTCCTCGATAATCCAAACATAGTCTCAATCTTCCATCCTTTTTCTTGACGAACATGATTGGTAATGCCCTTCCAGCTTTCACCTCTCTTATCCATCCTCTTGGTTCCCTTTGCTTGATGTATTTGGGTAATTCCTGGATCTCATCATAGCTGAGTGGATAAATCTTTTTGTCTGGAACGTCCTCTCCCGGCTGTAGGTCAATACCTAGGTCGATTCATTTCCGATATGGTGGTAATGTTGTTTTTTCCCCCTTCTCGAACACATCGAGGTATTCATGATACTCTCTTGGTATCGTCTCTTGGAGGTTATATTTTTCTTCCTCCTTCTTCCTTTGTCTTTCCTTGATTGCCAGTTTGGTACTGATATTGATCTTTTCCAAATAGATCTCGTCATGAACTGGGTCCCATCTTAGGATACTCGTTGTTTCTCTTCTTCTGTAAAAACTTCCGAATGCTTTGGCCGATATTTCGCTGATGTTGATCGGTCTTTCTTCCCTCTTAGATTTGTTTGTGCTTCCAAATCCTTTCATTCCTCGATCCATCTTCTTTAGTTCTTGAACTTCCTGTAGTTTTTCCATATTGATTTTTTCGATAATCAATTGTGCGATCCGATCACCTTGTTCCACTTGGAACTCGTCAGTACCTTAGTTAACCAAGACCACCTTGATTTCTCCAGTATAGTCCGTGTCTATTACCCCCGAGTGGGTTGTAAGTCTGTTTTTGACTGCTAAGCCACTCGGTGGGGCGATGCGGCCATAGGTATTCGGAGATAGCCCGCGCGTTATTCCAGTTCCGACTTCGTTTTGTTCTCCTGCAAGTATACAGACTTGCTAATTGGCATACAGGTCATGTCCTGCTGCCTCCTTCGATCCTTTCGTAGGCATCCTATCCTGAGGAGACAATCTCTGAACTTGGACTCGTGTGTCCCTTTTAGTTTGTATTTCTGAGTACTTGTTGAGGAGGTTTTCCTCCCGAGCCTCGTCTTCTGGTACTGCATATGCAACTGGTGCACTGTTGAGACGCCATGTCGTACATCATTCGCTGTTGAATGTAATCTTCTTTTAATCCCAGTCTATTATGGGATTCTGCGTTCGTAACCATAGCATTCCTAGGATGACCTCATGGTTCTGGAGATTTGCCACTTGAAAGGTTGCCAATTCCCTATGACTATTGATGTCCATACGTACTTTCGCCAAATGGGTAACTGGACCCATAGCGCTTGGTTTTCCATCTGCGAGGTAAATCTCTCTTCTTTTCTTGGCCTTTGTCTTCGTAATTCCGTGTTTTGTGCATTTGCCTTCGTCGATAAAGTCTTCAGTGGCATCTGAATCTATCATTGCATTTATCGTAACTGACTCCTGTTTTCCGTGTAGTTGTATCTTGATCATGATATGATCATTGTCCCATTCGAGGGATTCAGTGAGTTGAGTGCCATGTAGTAGTTTTCCATGATGATTGGTTTTCATTTCGGTCTGTCTCTAGCACCGTGCTTTACAGGGGACTTTCGTGGTTTCCCGACTATTCGGAGTCTTCCTTGACTTCGATTTCCTTGATGGTCGACCTCGCTGCCCAGGGTCCCACCCTTCTCCTGAATTTTCCCCGTTTGGGTGTCGTGGTGTAGTTCCCTCCATCTTCTGGTCGATCGCAGTTCCGTACTTGGTGTCATGCCCCTCCACATTTGAGGCATAGTTTTTCCCTCATGCTTCTTCTGAATTCCTCAGAGTGTAGCCTTAGCTTTCGCCTTGTCGCATCCAAGTCCATTGGATCTCCTTCCGAAAGGTTGTTGTTTGTTGGCTTGAAGGTTCCATTGAGATTTCGTGGTGCGCTTGTCATCCTTTCTGTAGTTCCCTTTTTTTGGATATATTTGACCCTGGCGAATTTGGTTTCTTTCTTGATTGCCCATTTGGCTAATATTTCTGTGCAAACAAAGTCACCACTATCTGCTTCCCATGCTTCTTGGAGTGCCGTGTTCATGCCTGTAAGTAGGCATTCTCCTGCTGTATGATCGTCCAGGTGTGCTTCCATGGCTGCGAGTCGGAATTCATTCCAGTATTCTCTCATAGTTCTATTTCCTTGTCGTAGCTTTTGTATCTTGAGCCTTGCTTCTCCCATGACGTCGATGGCTCCAAATTGATTCTTGACTTGGTCCACAAAGGCTTCCCATGTTTCCAATTCATGCGAAATTCGTCCTTCAGCATAGGGCATAATCTATGCTCCTGCCTCTCCTCTTAGGAGGCTTGAGGTATAAAGGATCCTGTCGGCGTGATGGCCTTCACTCCACCACACAGCAGTGAAGTAGACTTTAAGTTATGCCAGCCATCCTCGTAATTTGGTTTGATCTCCTGTGAACGTCTCTGGTTCTTTCATCTTTGGTCTTCGGTTGCCTCCTGTGAGGTTTGCTATAATCCGCTGGAGTTGGTCTGCATTGAGTTCCGGTACCTGGGTACCGGCATTCCCTGTGTCTGTCATCTCTCCTTCTGTAGTGTTCGCTACTCCTGTTGCTAGCGACTTCGTATTCCGTTGAGTTCCGTCGGGTAGTGTAGTTGCTTCTGACGTGGCTGGTGATGCGGGTTCCGGTGTGTCTGGACTAGTTGCCCTTGATTCTCTTAATGTCTGATCGAGTGCTTCTCCTAGTACAGTAGTATTGAATGTTGCTACTTCGATGTCAACTTCTTGTGGTGATTCCGTTGTGTCTGTTTGTCGTTAAGTACTGCTTGTGTTTGACGCAAGCAGATGTTACAATCCTCTTTCCTTCGGGTGATACTTGCAGCAGGTAACCTCTATCTTTGATAGCGATCACACTTCCCTGAGTTTGTACGAACAACGACAGCTGAGTATACAGACTGCTGTCTCCTACGATAGATCGCTAAGCTCGTGAGAGACCCTATGTCTTCGGCCCGATCATGTAAATGTAAATATAAAAGTATATTGTAGGAAATAACTTAGATGGTTGCGTGAAGAACTCTCCCCCAGAGGCTTTTTTTTTTTTTTTTTTTTATATCATGCGTTCATTGTTTTAAGGTACAAAAAGCTTCATGTAGCGGTAGCTATGGAAAAAACAAAACCTATAAAGCAAAAACATATAACAAAAGAAACCATTTCCCACGCATTTGGTAGTACTAAGTAGTGAAGCCATAAACCGTCGGCCTCGTCTGTCAAAAACATAAAAATATAGGAAAAATCCAACATACTTCGCGCTTCTAAACTTTACAAAGAAAATTTAACAAACATAACATGCAGGTCGTGGGGTGGGGGGCGAGGGGGAGGAATGTGCTGTGTGGGGGGTGGTGGGAGGGGTTATTCTACGGGGGGAGGGGTGACCGGGGGGGAACCCGGTGCGGGTGTCTAGGATGAAGCGCCGGAGGGCTGAAAGGGAGGGAGGGTGGTTCCAAATTGGGCTCTCGGGCGAGAGGCTTTCCACCGCACTTAGGTGGCAGTGTCTGGCTTCAGCTCTGGCCGGGCAGCGTAGGATGTCGTGTACGAAGGTTTCTGGGGCTTCTTGACACCGGGGGCAGGTGGGCGGGCGGTCTGGGTCGTCGCGCCAGGTAGGGTGGGCCAGCAGGTAGCTTTTGCCAGCGCGCATTTGTTGTATACGGCTGGCGGCGAATTTGGCGAGCCCCATGAACGGGTGGGGGTTCGTAGAGGTGGAGTACGCGTAGTAGGGGGGCGCAGGGAGAGAATCTTCCCAGTCTTGGAGTAAGAGTTTCTGAGACCTCTCTTTGAGAGTGGCGTAGGTCCGTGCCATGAGGGTCGGGGGCGGGATGTCTTCCGTCTGGGGGAGGTTGGCTCCTCTGATCTGGGGGAAACGAGGGAAGCCGTGACCGAGGGGGAAGGCTAAATGTGCGAGTTCGTCAATGGGGAGATGTCTCCTCATGGGGGGGGAGGGGACCGGGGTTTTCCAGCTAAGGGGGAGATAAACGGATGAGAGGCTGACAGTCATTGGCCGGCAGGTGTCGGGGGCCCTGAAACTAGATAGGGAGGGAAAGGTGGGCGGGAGGCGGGCTGCTGCGAGGTTACTATAGGGGGTGAGCAGCAGAGCCTGAGAGCCGCAGTGCGTCTCTTATGCCTGGAGTAGGGACCAATGGGGGGGAGGCATGCCTCCCTGGACAGTATCGGGATGGGGGTGGTGAAGAAGCAGTTGGTGGTCCATCTTTGGACCCTGTGCCAGAAGGTGCTCATGCGGGAGGTAGAGCGGGCATTTGGGACGAAGAGGTCTGGCCATATGTGAGGATTGGGAGGACGAGTCCCATGGCGAGCCAATGTGAGAGGAAAGGGCGGATTCCCGCTCCCGGGGAGGCGACTCTCTTTACGAAGGAAAAAGCAGCGTTGGCCAGAGCCAGGGTCTCTCAAAGTGATTGGTGGTGGTGAGGGCGGGGGAGAACCAGTAGGCGAGCCACCTTACCTCCTCGGAGGGGCGGAAGATCTGGTCATTGAGGGTGACGGGGTGGTTGGATTTGAGGGAGCCTCTTTGGCTTGGGGTACGCCAATGGATGAGTTCTGTTTTTGGAACGGAAAAGGACACACCCAAGGCTGCGGCCCATCGGGATAGGGATGTGAAAAGACTTTGTAGCCGGCGCACATTGGACCGGTAGGAGGGGGAGGAGACTGTGAGCGAAAGTCGTCGACGTAGGAAAGCATAAGGCCTCCCTTGATATCGGCATGGAGGGGTGCCATATATATGAGGAACAATAGAGGAGAAATTGGGGAGCCCTGAGGGGTTCCGACTGTGACTGGGGAGGGGGTCCTGGGGGAGCCTTGGTACACTAGTGTGCACTTCCGTTCTGACAGGAAGGAGGAGACCCAGTCGACCATGTATTTGGGGGTGTTTTTGTCCAAGAGACGCTTGCGGAGGGTGAGGGTGTCGACGTTATCGAAGCCGGCTTTGATGTCAAGGAAGAGGGAGGATACCTTGCGGTGTGTGGTTGAAGGGTTTTGACTTCGTGGACCAGGGTGGTGCAGGCGTCGAAAGTGCCTAAGCCTTGCACGGACCCACATTGGTTGGGGTGAAGCAGGCCAGATGACGTGGCCAACGAAAAGAGCCGGGCCGCCATGATCCTTTCCTGGATCTTGGAACTGGTTTTTAGTAGAACTATGATGCGGAAGGATGCTGGGGAGTCGTAGGAGGCTTTGCCTGGTTTGTCCAAGACGACGCCGTTGGCGATTTGCAGCGAGGGAGGGTGGTAACCATACGTCAGAAGAGGGTTTAGGAGATCTAGAAGGATGTCAGGGTAGTGATTGTGGATGTGTTTCCAAACGGAGTAGGGTATATCGTCCGGTCCTGGGGCGGAGGAGGGTGAGGACTTGGCGAGGGCCGAGGAGATTTCATCTCAAGTGAGGGGGGTTGCGTCGACCATGGGCGAGAGCCTCCCCCTGGGCGGGGGTTCTGGCCGAGGTGGGAAGAAGTGGGCGAGGAGGGCGTTGTTGATGGAGGTGGGGTCGTTGGCGTCTGGGAGGGAGGGGAAACGTACTGCCTGCCTGGGGGTAACAAGCTTCTTGGCGGTCCAGATGTTGTTGGGGTGGTTTTAGCGAGGAAATCGGCCCAGTATGCTGACTTGGCGCGTTTGATGGCTTTGAAGTAGCCATTCCTGGAGAGTCTTGCCGTTTCTCTTGCTTGTGTGTTTTGGAGTTTCTTTGCTCTTCTTGTAGCTTTGTTGTATTCCTTTGGAGGGCGGTGAGGAGGGGGGTCCACCATGGTTTAGATTTGGCGGAAGGTCATGATGTCGGAGTTGCCACTCCAAGAGTTGAGGTCAGGCAGGACAGGGAAGCCGAGAACCAGGAGTCAAACTGCTGGGGGGAGAGGCGTGGGGGGGCGGGGGACGCGGAAGGCCTTGAGGGGGGTTCTGGACAGTCCAATCCAAGAGGTCCCACTTGGCTTGGGGGGGAGGGGAATGCCGGAGAGGGGCTGAAAGGGAGATGGAGATGGGGACGTGGTCCGATCCTGTGGAGGGTATGGATGAGGTGTTCCAATTGTGTACGAAAGGGGTAATGGCGGGGTTGGCCAAGGCCAGGTCTATGACGCTAGGTCTGTGGGGGCCAGAGAGGGGGTACCAGGTGTATTCTCCTGGTGTGTTGATGCAGGTAAAGCCGAGGTCATCGGCTCTGTCAAAGTAGGGTCGGCAATGGAAGCTTCCTGAGAAGAGGGGAGGCGGAGGGGGTCGGTGCGGGGGCTGTGGATGTTGAAATCCCCCACTACGAGGTAGGGAATATCAGGGGAACAAAAATTTGGTCTGGTTTGACCGTGTGGGGTTGTGGGTATCTGGAGTGTGAATAGATATTCGCTAGGCGAAAGCAAGGAAGTTTTGTGCCGAAGCAACCTGAGGGGGTATAAAATCAATATGCATGAGTCGCTCACATCCGGCGTGAACACTGGAAGTACGGAGTTGGATTTCAAAAATTCTGTGGAACATAGCAGGCCACCTTGGGGAGGGGCGAGGGGGGGGCGAATGACTTGTACCCATTGAAAGTAGGTAAAAAGCCTTTGGAGGACGGAGGGTCTTGCAGGAAGACCAGTTGCGGAGGATGGCGTATTATGAATGACGAAAATACAGATAAAAACACATCCCAGCTTCCCAGGCTGTTGTGTTGAATCAGCGTGTATTAGGCGCGGGGGCCAGCCCCTGGTGTTGTTGGAGGTTTGGGTGTTAGTCATGGCGGGGACGACCCCGACGGTTTACTGGAGTTACGGGGGGCGGGGGTCCTGAGGGAGCAGGGCCATCGCCTGTGGCGCATGAAGGCAGTTACGGGCGGGGGGTGGCAGGGCCAGGATCGGAGGTTGGGTGGGCCTGGGGAGTAGTGGGTGCTGGCACGCCATCTTCTTCCACATCCATGGACTCTTGACTGTCCGAGGATGCGGAGGAGCCGACAGACTCCGGGGGGGGCACGGGGCGGGCGGGGGGATAGGGCGGGACTTGCACTCCTTGGCGTAAGCGGTGTGGTCGTTGCCGCAGTTGGCGCGTGGGGCGGTGAGGTGGGGCAGCATTCGGCCACGGGTCTTTCGTTGCCTCCTTTGGGGCAGGTGGGGTTTTGGCATCTGTGGGGCCTTGGTATGGTGAAGCGCACAAATGGGGCAGGAAGGGTGTTTTTGCTTGCATAGGGCGGCGGCGTGGCCGAAGGGGCAGCAGTTGGAGCATTGTGTGTAGCGGTTGGCTGAGATTGCCTTTTCCACCTTGCGGCGTTCTGAGTAGAGGAAGATGGAAGGGGTGAGGGTTGGAACGTCTCGGGTCAACGGAGATAACCACCGAAAGCGCTTCTTTGGCGGTTCGAGTAGCTCGGTCAGGGTTAAGGTACCTGGCCGACTGGATCTGGACCGCTTTCGCGAAACCAATAGATGCTTTGAGATGGGGTAAATCTGCTCGTCGTCTTCGGGCATTCATCGGTGGGGATGCTGTGTATGACCAGCTGTATAGCGGTGGGGCGAGGCAGAAGGGGAGCCAGGGGTTGTCGCCTGTTGGGAAGGCTTGGTTGAGGCGTCTTGTAAGCACATCGAAGTAGGGGAGTAGAAGAAGCGGGTGTCTGTGGGTCGGTACAGTGAGTGAGACTGGCCTCGGTCATTGACCTTGGCGAAAAAACCTTTCGGGAGGAGGCAGTTTGAGTCGGTGAGGGTGTTGGCGACGATGTCGGGAGGGAGCGAGAGATACGTCTTGAGAGGGCGTGGGGGGCAGGAGACGAGCGTGGTGCAAAGAACCGTCTTGAAGCAAAGGGAGGGGGGGGGCAGCAGCCCTTAAGGCTCTGTCCTCGTTACTCGCAACCTCTGTTGCTTTGGCTTGCTGGGTTTCTTTTTTCCGCTTCTTCCGCCGGAGCCGGCCGCCTGGGCGTAGGTTGGTTGGTTTCTGGGTTTGTAATCCGGGTGGAGGGTGGCGTCTGTGAAAGCAGACAGGTCGTATTCTCCGGCGCGGAATTGTTCCGCCTCCCAGGAGTGGGGGAAGGCCTTTGCATAAAGCTCGGGTTACCGA
>NESQ01000449.1:0-66727 GCA_003070745.1 Tuber borchii
TGCCGTGCATCCAGATCCTTCTTGCATGGAATAAAATGACTCATTTTGGTCAGGCGATCAACGACCACTAGTATCGTATCATATCCTTCTGATTTTGGAAGGTCCGTGATAAAGTCCATTGCGATCGATTTCCATGGTTTGTCTGGTGCTTCGTTTGACTGGAGGAGGCCATATGTGCATGCTGTACCACCTTGGTCATTTGACATGTGTCGCAATTTTGACATATCTTTTGATGGTTTTCTTATCTTTGGCCATAGTATCGTCTTCCGATAAGCTCGGTAGTTTTCGCCGTCCCTCCATGTCCTGCTTGTGGTTGGTCTTGATGTTTGGAGATAAGAGTCGTCCTTATTTCTTCATTCTCAGGGACAAATATCCTTCCTTGGTACCATAGGTATCCATTTTTCCATCCGCATAGCCCTAACGCTATTCCTTTCAGTTCCTTTTCCTTTGTCTCCAAGGCTCATTTGATTGTTTGGATTCCTTCATCTGTTTTTGATGCTTCTCGTATTGTTCCTTCATCTCTATCGTGGAACTCCAATAGTTCCATTTCTTCGATTGTTGCTTCTTCCCAGAACTGTTCCTTTGGTAATAATATTTCTTCTTGTTTCGAAAAATGTTTTTCCTTGAGGGTTTATATGTCCCCCGTTCTTCTTGTGAGGGCGTCTGGTTTTCCCCCTTCTCTTCCTGGCCGATATATAATCCTGAAGTTATATTGGCTCAGCTTCCGTACCCATCGTCTTTGTCTGTCCGTTAGGGCCTTGGTGGTCATGAATGTTGTGAGATTTTTGTGGTCAGTAAAGACCTGAATGGAATATCAGCTGCCTTGAGTATATCTCCTCCATTCTTCGAATGCTTGTACCACGGCTAATAATTCCTTGTCGTGTACGTCGTAATTGAGCTGAGCGTCTCTCATTCCCTTGGATCGATAGGCCACTGGTCTCCATTTCCCGTCTTCGCATTGTTGTGATATTATGCCTGAGCATACATATTTTGATGCGTCTATTTAGATTTTGATAGGTCGTCTCGGATCAAAGTGTACTAATACTAGGGTTGTGGTGAGTGCCTTTTGGAGTTCATTGAAAGATTGTTGTTCTTCAGTTTCCCATTTCCATTTGCCGTCGTATTTTTTGTGCGTTTGTTTGCATAGTGGTTTTGCTATTCTGCTAAACCCTCGTATGAATCTTCGGTTGAAGTTGCAAAAACCTAAAAAGGGTTGGATTTCGCTTTTTGTCTTTGGTGGTTGCCATTCCCATATTGCTTGAGTTTTGACTTTGTCAACTTTGACTCCTTTCTGGCTAACCACGAATCCTAGGTATTCCGTTTCCTTTTTATGGAATTCGCATTTGGAAGGTTTGACCTTCATTCCAGATGGTCTGAGAGCTTCCAGTATGTTTTTGACATCTTTTTGGTGTTACTTTAGGTTATCCGAGTATATGAGGATGTCATCCAAATATACTATACAACACATATCGATGTATCGTAGGAGTACTCTGTTGATCCATCTGGAATGCGGCTGGCGCATTGCATAATCCAAATGGTACCACCAGATATTCGTAATTTCCCAACTTGCTGCTTAAAGTTGTCTTGTGTTCGTCCCTTCTCGTATTCTGATGTTGTGGTAGGCATCCTTGATGTCCAGTTTTGTGAAGTATTTGGCGGTGCTCAACCGATCCAATGCTTCGCCTATCAATGGTAATGGATATCAGTCCTTCTTTGTGACTTCGTTGAGCCCTCGATAGTCCACGCATAGTCGTAGGCTTCCATACTTTTTTTTGACGAACATGATTGGTAATGCTCTTTCGGTTATCACCTCTCTTATCCATCCTCTCGCTTCGTTTTGTTTGATGTATTTGTGTAATTCTTGGATCTTGTCATAGCTGAGTGGATATATCTTTTTGTCGGGTAGCTCTTTTCCTGGTTCCAGGTCGATGCCTAGGTCGATTCCTTTCCGATGTGGTGGTAATGTTGTCTTTTCTCCTTTCTCGAACACATCGAGGTATTCATGATACTCTTTTGGTATCGTTTCTTGGAGGTTATATCTTTCTTCCTCCTTCTTCTTTTGTCTTTCCTTGATTGCCAGTTCGGTACTGATATTGATCTTTTCCAAATAGATCTCGTCTTGGACTGGGTCCCATCTTAGAATGCCCGTTGTTTCTGCTCTTCGGTAGAAGCTTCTGAATACTCTTGCTGATATCTCACTGATGTTAATCGGTCCTTTGACTTGTTTTGAACCATTTGTGCTTCCGAATCCTTTCGCTCCATGATCCATTCTTTTCAGTTCATGAACTTCCTGTAGTTCTTTCATATTGACTTTTTCGATAATCAATTGTGCGATTTGATTGCCTTGTTCCACTTGGAACTGGTCGGTCCCTTGGTTGACTAGGATCACCTTGATTTCCCCGGTATAGTCCGCGTCTATTACGCCCGCGTTAGTTGTGAGTCTGTGTTTGACTGCTAATCCACTTCGCGGAGCGATGCGCCCATAGGTATTTTGAGGTAGTCCGATGGCTATTCCAGTTCCAACCATTTTCTGTTCTCCTGCAAGTATACAGACTTGCTCGTTGGCATACAGGTCATGTCCTGCTGCCTCCTTCGATCCTTTCGTAGTCATCTTAGCCTGAGGAGATAATTTCTGAACTTGGACTCGTTCGTCCTTTTCAGCTTGTATTTCTGAGTACTTGGTGATGAGATTCTCTTCCAGGGCCTCATACTCTGGTACTGCGTATGCAACGGGCGAACTATTGAGACACCATGTCGTACATCGTTCGCTATTAAACGTGATCTTTTTCTTCTCCCAATCAATCGTGGGATTGTGCGTTCGTAACCATGGCATTCCTAGGATGACTTCATGGTTTTGGAGATTTGCCACTTGAAAGGTCGCCAATTCCGTATGGCTGTTGATGTCCATAGGTACTTTCACCAAATGGGTAACTGGACCCATAGCTCTTGGCTTTCCATCCGCCAGGTAAATCTCCCTTCTTTTCTTGGCATTTGTTTTTGTAATTCCATGTTTCATACATATTCCTTCATCGATAAAGTCTTCAGTGGCCTCTGAATCAATCATCGCGTTTATCGTAACTGATTCCTTTTTTCCGTATGGTTGTATCTTGATCATGAGATGATCGTTTTCTAGTTCGAGGGATTCCGTGTAGGTGAGTGCTGCGTCGTAGTTTTCAATGATGATGGGTTTTCATTCTGGTCTGTCCCTAGTACCATCTTTTACTGGGGACTTTCGTCGTTTCCCGATTGCTCGGAGTCTTCCTTGACCTCGATTTCCTTAATGCTGGGTTTTGCTGCCCAAGGTCCCACCCTTCTTCTGAATTCTCCTTGTTTGGGTGTCGTGGCGTAATTTCTTCCATCTCTTGGTCGGTCGCTGTTTCGTACTTGGCGTCCTGCCCCTGCGCATTTGAGGCATAGTGTTTCACTTATTCTTCTTTTGAATTCTTCAGGGTGTAGTCTTGGTTTCCTTCCTGTCGCGTCCAAATCCATTGGATCTCCTTCCGCAACGTTTGTTGGTTTGAAGGTTCCGTTCAGATTTCGTAGTACACTTGTCGTTCTTTCTGTGGTTCCCTTCTTTTGGATGTGTTTGACCGTGGCCAACTTGGTTTCTTTCTTGATTGCCCATTTGGCTAATGTCTCCGTGCTGACGAAATCTCCACTATCAGTTCCCCATGCTTCTTGGAGTGCCGTGTTCATGCCTGTAAGTAGGCATTCTCCTGCTGTATGATCGTCCAGGTCTGCCTCTGTGGCTGCGAGTCGTAATTCATTCCAATATTCCGTCATGGTTCTGTTTCCTTGTCGTAGCTTTTGTATTTTGAGCCTTGCTTCTCCCATGCCGTCGATAGCTCTGAATTGATTCCTAACTTTCTCTGCAAATGCTTCCCATGTTTCCCATTCATGAGAGAGTCGTCCTTCAGCATATGGTATTATCCATGCTCCTGCATCTCCTCTTAAGAGGCTTGCGGCGTATAGTATGCTGTCAGTGTGATGGCCTTCCGTCCATCCCACAGCCGTGAAATAGACTTTAAGTTGTGCTAGCTATCCTAGTAGTTTGGTTCGTTCTTCCGTGAATGTTTCTGGTTCTTTGATCTTCGGTCTTCGATTGCCTTCGGTTAGGTTTGTTATGATTTGCTGAAGGTGATCTGTAGTGAGTTCCGGTACTTGTGTACCAGCATTTCCCGGGTTTGTCATTTCTCCTTCCGCTGTATTTGCAGCTCCTGTTCCTAGCGACATCGTGTTCTGTCGAGTTCCGGTTGGTAGTGTAGTTGCTTCTGACCCAGCCGGCGATGCTGGTTCCGGTGTGTCAGGGCTAGTTGCCCTTGATTCTCCATGTGTCTGATCTAGTGCTTCTCCTAGTGCAGTAGTATCGAATGCAGCTACTTCGATGTCGTCTTCGTGTGGCGACTCCGTTGTCTCTGTTTGTGGTTAAGTGCTGCTTATGTGGGCGCAATCAAATGTTACAATCCTCTCTCCCTTCGGGCAATACTTGCAGCAGGTAACCCTTCCTTCGATAGTGGTCGCACTATCTCTTATACATAAGAACTACGACAGCCGAGTATACAGACTCCTGTCTCGTACGATATATCGCTAAGCTCGTGAGACACACTATGTCCCGGATTTGATAGTATAAAGATAAAGTATATTGTAGGAAATTAACTTAGATGATTCCGTGAGGAACTCTCAACCAAGAGGCCTTTTTTTTTTTTTTTTTATATCATGCGCTTTGTATTATCAACTACGGGGAACAAAGGCTACGTGCAGCGCTAGCTATGGTAAGGAAAAAACCCCAACAAAATCCACCTCGGCCCACCGGAAAAAACCATCATCCCAAGTCCCTCTGGTGTGGAACCAACCGCACGATCCCGCCGCGAAGACAAAAATACCCCTATCGGCTAAGTAGACAACAGAAATAAATCACCGACATGACAAGCAGGAGACAACAGGAAAACCAAACCCGAAAACTCCCCCTTGACATAATAACAAAGGAAACCACATTAATATCCCAGAGTACTCTAACACAAACCCGACCGTGAAAATTTAGCCAAAACTACAGAACACAGAAAGGGGGGACAGGAAACGCTAAAACCAAGCAAATCCATCACATTACTCCGTAACCCAAGGCGTTGACATCGTCCAAGGAGGCAGTGCAATACCATGACCGAGCGTAACCGAGGGCTGTGGCCGAGCCGAGCCACGGGGGAGGGGTTTGACCCAGGGGAAGTGGCAGTAAGAATGCCAGCTAATGAGCGGATTTTGGCTGTAACCGAGCCACGGGACGGAACCGAGCGGAGGAGAGGAGGGGTAGACCCAAGTATCGTAGGAACTATCGGAAACGTGTGCGTGTCTGACTAGGCAGCCTCGAGCGAAACGTAATCGAAGAGAGTAGAGAAATCGACCGTAGCCTTGTGAAAAGTTTTCTCTTACTGCGAACCGTGATCCCAGCCGTCTGTAACATGGACGCGAGGGTGTTGCCGACCGTGCAAATGCTAAGCGAAGACGCAAAACAAAAGCGAAAGGGTGGATGGGACAGGCCCTAAGAAACGGGTGCCCAAGTCCGAATCTATCATAGGGGTGGGGTGCAGCTCACTAAGAGTGCCTTGGAGAACGGATGTTGACGATGATTTCTCGTGGTGTTGAGATTTCAATCGCCGGAGGTGTAGAGGAGATGGTTTGTGTCTCAACCAAGAGGCCTTTTTTCTTTTTTTTTTTTTTTTTTATCTCATTTTAAATTTTGTTTAAGGTACAAAAATAGCATAAATCCACATGGGATATGGCCGCAACAAACCTCCACTACAGTCCAGCCCTTCGTCGAGGCGGTGGAAACCGTGGGGCAAAACCCCTGGTCTAAAACCCGCACCAAGCGCCCGGGCGCTGAATACAGCAAAAAATATAATACACGAAAAACCACAAGAGCCAAAGAAATCTACCAAAAACCCAAGAAACAACCCGACAGTGAGCAAAACCAAAAATACCAAAACCCATAGGAAATCAAACCAAGAGAAAGCCCATCCGTCACAAAGAACGTTTGCCGATCCCAAGGAGAAAACCAAAGATCCGTAGCCATAACTCGAGGGTAATAGTACCGGGGCCATATAGGCCAGGCAGTCGGGGCTAATGGAAAGCGTGTGGCGGGGGGAGCCGAGGGAGTCCACGAGTCTAAGGCGCGAGTGGCGGGAAGGTGCCGGTGGCTCAGGCCGCCGAGCGTGAGGGGGGGTGGTGCGCCGGCCTAAAGATAGGCCGACGGCGAGCGGGGGGGTGTTGGCTGTAACCGAGCCACGGGACGAAACCAAGCGGAGGAGAGGAGGGGTAGACCCAGGACAGTGACGCAGGAGACGAGGACCACCAAGGGGTCACGATTTTTCGCGATGCGACCGTGCCGACCGAAGCGTTCAGGAGAGAGTGCAATACCAGAAAGCAAGGCCACCAGTGCCGCTACTTCAAAGATCGCCCGAAGCTAAACGACGAAACGCAGGTATGACGAGGGGTTGCCGACCGTGTAGATGCTAAGCGAGGACGCGAGAAAACCTTAAAGAAGCCAGGAGAATACGCGAAACAAAAACTTGAGAGGATGTTGGGACAGGCCCTAAGAAACGGGTGCCCAAGTCCGAATCTATCATAGGGAGTTGCAGCTCACTAGGAGTGCGGGAGGTGGATGTTGACGATGATTTCTCGTGGTGTTGAGATTTCAATCGCCGGAGGTGTAGAGGAGATGGTTCGTGTCTCAACCAAGAGGCCGTAAGGGCTCTCTTTTATAACCGTTCTTCCCACAACTCATGACTCATCCTTCGGATCACATGCCCCTACGACTCATAAGTGAGTCATAGTGTGAAATCCATCAGCTGACTCTTATGAGTCACTGCGCAACAACAACTAACCAATCAAAACACAATAAACCTATCATGTGCGCAACTTGCATCACATGTGTGAAACCCATGACTTGTAACTACAAGTCATGTGCGAAAGTCATAATCATATGACCACAATCGTGAGTCATGTACAAAACACTACACCAATCATAACAAAGGAATAACACGCTATTGCGTAGTTATGTGAAATACTAAACCATATGACTCATAAGTATAAGTCATGTGAAAACCTTCTCCTGTTAGTCACCGTTTGTGACAACATGTCCCAATTCGAAAGCCTATCAGTCTCACACATCTATGACCACTAGGAATGTGATAGCGAATCCGAATTCACAGACTACTGAGACAATAAACCAATTAATGATTAGGGAGATTATAGAAGTATCACCAGCGGAAGAAGTGAGGAGGAACTACAACACAGTGCTCTCTATTGGAGTTTCTGCAAGATTGTTAAGTGTCCAGATCACGAAAATATGAAACCTCCTATGAAAGCCTATAGTGGTTTACGTAAGAGTAGCCCCCCAGCTATCCTACCTCAGACTTCCAATGAGGACGTTATTATAGATACAGAATCCAATCAAGAATATATGAAACACCCTATGCCATGTCTTGACCTTTCTGGAATCAAGAGACGTCTACACGAAGCCCTCAGTTGCGAAACTCGAGGCACCCCTTCTGAAAGCCCTGACTGCCCAGTGCATCAGGCCAGACACTCTCCATCAACTAGCCCCTTCTATGGGGGAATACTTGCCTATCTAAACATCGTACCTGTTGTCGAACCACCATCACTTACCCCTCATAATTGTCATCTTTACAAGGTATATGATGAAGAGGAGGAAGAAGACAATAATCTAACCAGACTACAATGGGTTACCGATGAGAGGGATATCAACCAGGCAGTTAACGACATGGAATCCATATGGTAAGAACTGATGAGAAAAGGCTATAGGGATGACCCAGTTTTGAAACAAGCCCAAGATGCGAACCTGACTCACAAAGGCGAAAAGATGGAACACTACCAAATATCCAACAGCCTACTATACGCCACCACCTGAGGAGGAGAACAGTACCTCCATATACCTAGAGGTCATGGAGTCAATGGAGAAACCCTAACAGAGGTAATGATGGGGGAAATCTACAGCAAATGGCACCATAGCCCTGATCGAGACCTCAGATATTCTACTGCGTATCCCTACAGGCCGGAGATGAAGAAAGACTAGAGGGATTTTGTTAGGCAATGCGATATATGCCAGGCCAATAAGGAAGGCAATACCTTACTGATCGGTGAAGTACAATCACTCCCCTTTCAATCTGAAATATTTTCGAGCTATGCGATTGATTTTATAGGACCTTTCACAACTCTCAAGAAGTATAATATGGTCCTGGTTGTGGTGGATAGAGCGGTAGGATTCTGCTGACAGATTCCGACTTTCACAAACACTACTGCAGCAGAGATGATGGAACTACTCCAGCATCATATTTTTACGCCACATGGAGTATCCACCTCAATTGTCAGTAATGCTGACCCTCGATTCACCTCTAGATTTTGGAAACAAAATCTTAATACTATGGGAATCGAACATATCATGGCTGCGCCCGGCCACCACTAGACTAATGGGCAAGCAGAACACAAAATTCAAGACCTGAAGACAGTCTGGAGGAATGCTGTCAATGTCCGCCAAACGAATTGGCTAACCTTGTTGCCTGAGTTGACAGCATATGCTAATGCCGGTTACTCAGAAACCCTCAGTATTTCACCATCCAAAGCCGTGTATAGACGAGACTACCCCCTCCTGGATACCTATCCAACCTACCCCTCCACTCTCCCTGCATATGACTATTACTACAACAGATACCAACAAGTCAGAAATGCAGCATACCAAGTGTTGAAACTGGCAAGGGTTAGGAGTAGTAAGACGGCGAAAAAGAGAAGGATACCTAAAAAACCAGTCGAGGTTTGAAGAATGGTTATGGTATTTGGGGATCAGTTTGCGACAGAGTCTGGCCAGTCCAGGAAACCACAACCACGATGGTGAGGACCCTTCACAGTCCTCCAATACGATGATTATACCCTGAACTACACTGTCAGCATGGAGTCTAGGATGTATTGTTGAACGAAAGGTGTATTCTACTGTTCAGTCACCAAATCTGATCACCCCAATGATGATGAAAGATTTCCAGGAAGACCCCTATGTGAAGACAGCTCCTATTCCCATCAACGAGGAACAGGAATAGGAGGTTGAGTCGATCCTTGACTACAGCGAGAGATACGGCAGGTCCCAGTTTTGGGTTAAGTGGAAATGATACCCGGCGAGCGAGAAGAGCTGGGAACCGATGGAAGGGTTTGAGAACTCACAGGAGATGCTACAGGCATGGTGGACTGATAACATGCCAGGGGAGGAATTTCCTACTGTTTGTTCAGGGTTTATTATGGTTTGTTTTTCTCCTTCTTGGAATTGTCATGTAAGGTTTTCAGATGCGCCATCAGTGGATAAAGGGTTCTGGGAACCTATTTGGATACTGACTATGATCGCGAGGAATAATGTTTATGTGTTATGTTTGGAAATACGAGATTTATTTTGTTTTCAGGATGTAACTGGTACAGGTTACTGGTTTGGTTTCGAGAATCATTTGATACTCTATATTCTGTATATTTGGCTTTGAGTATCGTTTGATACTCTATATATTTTATGTTTGGTTTCAAGTATTGTTTGATACTTTAAATGTTTTATGTGTTGTGTCAGGATATCAGTTTAATACCTGATTTGTTTTGTGTAAGGTTTCAAGGCTACCACTTTAGGAGCCTTACTGTAATTGATTACAAGGCTCAGGTAGCCTGACAAATTTCATTTAAGACCTGCTATTCTCCGGACTTAGAGAAGGAAGACTTTGACAGAGAGATTTTTCAATATACTTGGTTGAATAGTTACTTCTTGAGTTCGCTTCGAGCATCTTTCGTATTTCAAGATTGGTTCACCAAACGCCTTCTATTAGAAACTACTTAGTAGTTTTGATTTAGTAAGAGGTTTGTTACAACAATCAGGTCTAAACCGCCTGTACTTAGCTTGGCTACATAGCGCACTCTGCTATAGACCTATTATCGTTGCCCACCTAGAATATGGCCCCTCCATGGGGCTGTTACACAATGGACTATAAAAATCCTGCATAAGAACCCCCCCTGCAGAAGACTCTCTAGCGCCATGGATAATCGTCGTATGGGGACCTCCTTACGGCGGTGGACAGCTGGGATGGTGTAGAGTGACGCCCTAAAGGTTGACCATGATGGCTTGCCTAACGCCTCCGGAATCTAGCTTTAAAGTCAGCGCTTTCCAGAGACCTAAAAAAACCTGGCATTAGGACCTCCCTTCATTGTACTCTCTAGCTCCATGGATAATGGTTGTATGGAGACGCCCTTTTGGTGGTGGACAGATGGGATATCTTTGGACGATGCCATAGGAGGGCTTTGTGATTACATGCCTAATACCCTTGAAATCTGGCCTTAAACTCAGCCCTTACCAAACACCTGAGACTAACAAAACCCAGTATAAGGATCCCCCTTCAGTGCACTCTTTATGCACATGAAAAATGAGTGTTTGATGAAGACTTTAATATAGGCTGCTGTTGACTCAGAAACTAGTAAGGGAGTGATGAAAGTGTGGATGAAAGTGCGGCATTATGTCACATGAAAGGCTAAGTGCCTAGAAACTACAATGTCAGTCACTACTGTGGCTATCACTCGCTTTCATACTGGAGTGAGCTGGCATTTTGGCTCTCTAAATGTTCAATTCTGAAAATAGAACCCCCTGGTGTCATTAGCCCAAAATTAAGATTCAGAGTCCAGTGGCTTTCTCACTTAGCATCTATACTAACCTATCTCTCTTTGCCAAGAGTAGCCCCTATCATTGTATAGGGGAAAACTGGAATACCAGTCAGAAGGCAGGTATTGATTAGCGGGTACTCAGGAAGCTGAGTAGATCATGAGTGCTCTATTCAGATGTGTGTTGGCGTTGTTAACTGTGTCCAGAAGGTTGGGGGATAATTTGGGATAGCAACGCACCTCAGAAGAGACAGTGTATTGCAATGTATATCAGGATACACCAGGTACAGGAGGCACAATAGTAATATTGCTTGCGTCATGATGCAACACCGACACACTTGATGTATAGTATATTTTTGCTGATGAAGACTGAAGGGCACAAACCTTTATTGATACAAGTAAAGAAACTATGAGAGGCAACAATAGAAGCGAAGAAGGAAAGTGTAATAACGTAATAGAGAACTATTCTGACCTGAGAAGCAATGAATGCAATGATGAAGTAGCAATAAAAGAAATGCATAAGTGGAAAACAAGACTGGCTTATATTCTTCTCACAAGAACCCTTTCTTCCGAACATGCTTCCTGCGCATGCCGAATCTCACATGAGCTTCATATACTATTCTGCCATTTCTCCAATCTTCCTTAGTGCTACCTAGGTGAGTATTGGATTCCTGAGATCGTAGTTGTCTAGGTAACCGAGGATATAGTTGTTGTTCTGTATCAGGGATGTTTGAGTATTTCATAGTTGGTGATTGTGATTGCCGCACTATGTATGCAAGACGGATGTTTGATAGGGTATGAAGCTAACGGTAGTGAAACCGTTAGTGAGGAACAGTGTGTAGTGGCTAGGTGGCACCTCTTTGGGTGGCTGTGTAATTTGGAAAATATGTATACAGTGAACAGCTGAGAATAACGAATGTCTAACATTAAATACAAAAACTCTCAACTACTCATACAGGAGTATTACACCACTTTTCTTCTTCTCCCACGCCATATTTCCTACCCCTCTTTAGGATGTGTCCCTCACCGCTTTCCAATAGTATCTACCCATGACTCATATGTTTCACCGACTTCCAGACTCACCGGTGAACCAGCCGAGATCCTTCTCGCATCTTCTGAGTTCGGACATGAACACCAAATGGGCATGGTGATATCCGGTGATTCATCCGGAGCGAGCGCTAGTGATTAACAATATGGGGTTCGTCGCTCTTCCTACTGATAGCCGTCCTAGAGGTTAAAGCAAGAGGATGGACGGCATTTTATCATCTCTTCCCGACTTTTTCTAAAGCTGCTCGACATGTAAGAATTAAAAACGAAGACAGACTATGTTTTGCCATCCCGTCTCGTTCCGAACTCTTGCCAGTCCCCCCACCGCGCCCTATGGGGGCCCCAGACAGCTAAGAACACTATTTCCATATACTTCCACTTTAATTATTGTTAATTTACATGAGGTATAGATTCTGAGTTTCTCTACCATCTTTATCCCACCCCTTACGAATTGTCTAAGTAGAAGAAAGATGCAACTAGTCAGCTGTGCCGTAGGTGGGAATAGCGATAGGCCAAGATTGTCATATACAATATCATGGCCAAGGGGAATTGTATATGATAATCCTCAGACTAAGTCAAAAGAAATGAGAAAGAATGGGAAGGGGGAATTGACCAACTCATTTATTGTTAACGAATTCAAATTCCCCTCCCCTCCCCTACCCTACCCATTTGCCCTTGCTGCACAGGTTCGTCGGCCAGAGCCTGTATTAATAGAGAATAATGCACCTCCCCATACCGACCATTATCACAATCTCTGGCGCTGGCCGCTGGGTCTTGAAAAGATATAGTAGCTGGTTATCTCGCCAGATCTCAATCTAATTAAGACAATTCGGTGTGAGATGAAGGATATCATAAAGGAGACGCTTGTGATTCGAATAACTGCAAGAGGAATTCGTGACATTGTTGCTGATCAGTAGTTAGACTACCCTTTGGAACAGGGTAACCACTATATCCTCTATATACCAGGTGCTATAGAAGCATGCATTCTGGATTAGTGGGATAATTTTTTTAACCATTAGTTTCTTTTTTCACTATTTGTTTACATTTACTTGATTTTAGGTTTATGCCTTCTCTGCCCGAGTGTCCATTCTATGATGCTAACCCTCCTATCCTTCTCAGCTGTTCACTAACCTTGCCTCCCCATCCCCTTTTCCCAAGTTCTCGAATACATGAATCTAGCACTTTTTTTATCTTGAATGCTTGTCAAATTTCTTAAAAGATGCTTCTCATGCAGGTCCCATACACTCGGCCTTGGCAGAATATGTAGGCCCGGTCGTTTTTACAAACGTCAGGCCAAAGGGAGTAGACTAGTCCTGCCCAGGAATATTCAGAACCTTGGCCAAAGGGCCGTGCATATTCGATCACTCGGTCTGCCTAGCCCGACCAGGCCTGGTCCAGTCGGTTCCAACAATCACGACTGTCCGGTCAGTCTAATATCCACCTCTAGACATCACTTGACTAGACTGTGCTGACTAAGCACAGTCTGGTCCTATGCCGGCCATTCGGAACCCTGATGGGTATTCCTGCTATGGGGTGAACTCACTAGCTTATGCTGCGTAATACTGTAGTGGGCCGTATTAGTTACTCCTGTTTCTAAAATGTATAATTGGTTGCTATATATACATTCCTGTATTTAAATAATTTATTTATGTTTGCATTTCTATATAGTGCCTCACTTTCGTTCCCTGCTCCAACATTTCCTCTTTCCTAATAACAGCTTCTTCTTCTTTGGAGCCCAGTGACCGTCTCATACAAGTAGACCACTGATTTCACTTGCTTCGCCTTAAACAATTTTTTAAAATATGTAACATGGTTTTTTTTCTTTATTTTTTTCTGGGTTTCGCTTATCCGAAAACCTCAAATCGATATCTGAGTTTGGTGGCGGTTTTGGTCCTTATTGTTAACAATTGGTAAGAAGGCTTCATATCTATGACACCTACTACGACAACGGATGTTTGGAGAAGGAGAGTTATGTTTTGGAAAAGTGTTGCGGAACATGGGAGATGAAGCGATGGTTGCTTGTACTAGAGGTTAGCTGTGGCGGAGATGTTTGGAAGGTTTTAGGAATGGCACTAGGGTGAGTCAGATGTTTGAGGCTAAGGATAGCTAGGAGATGGAACTGGCGAGTGTCACACTATCATGGTGGTCAAAAGGACGAATGGATCATGAATGTTAAGGAAAGGGAAAACTAGGAAAACTCTGTAAGTAGATGAAATAGAAGTAGGGGAATAAGGGACGAAAGGCTTGGGCAGGTGTTTCAGTGCGTTGCCTGGAAAGACAATGGGGGTGAGGGAACGCAAGGAACGGAAGAGCAGGACTTGGACGAAGATGAAAGGACTTTTCTGTAGTTAGGTTTTCTGTATATATAGACCACCGCTGGCGGTGCAGAAAAAATAAGAATCCCAAGATACTCTCGACTGATCATAGCCCAAATAATTTTACTTATCGACCGCCGTAATCCGCTAACTTAACCCTTAAAACGCCAAAAGAAAAAGTGAAAGTAAAAAACAAATGATCATCTTACATCACTAATCACTACCCACAAAACTCAATCACGTCTCAAACGACCTAGCTTATAAATGACGGTTTTCATAAGACAAAGGGACAAACTCCAACAAACCAAGCGGGGACCCAATTACCAAGTACGTCAGAAACGTCGGGCTTGGAGGATTCCCACAACTCGATTGTGCCAATTTTCGGTGGCTAGTGTGAGCTGTGTTTTACCGGATTCACTGGAGCTATTGGAGTTGACATCACCCCACCGCAGCAGTTGCTTCACTATTCCCTCATGGCCATTCGCGGTAGCCAGCGAGAGTGGTGTCTGGCCATCATTGTCTTGGGTGTCGGTGATGATATTTTTCTGCCCTAACAGTAGCGTCACAACTCCTTCGCATCCATTCGAGGCGGCCCACGCGAGAGGTGTTCGGCCAGAATCACATGAACTATTGCGGTTGACATCTTCGCGCTCCAACAGTAGCTTCACTATTCCCTCATAGCCATTCGCGGCAGCCCACGAGAGAAGTGTTTGGCCATACCTCGGGTCTCGGGTATCAGGGTTGACATCCTTTCGGTCTAGTAGAAGCTTCACTATTCCCTCATGGCCACTCTCGGCAGCCCAAGCCAGAGGGGTTTGGCTAAACATGTCTGGGGTATCGGGGTTGACATATCTGCCGCTAAATACAAGATCCGTCACTAGCGCCGCTTTTCCCCACCGACGACCTCGGCTCCCAGGATTGACAAATTGTGGTTGAAGGAACAACTTCACCACTCCCTCATGTCCATTTCCGGCAGCCCAGGATAGTGCTGTTCGGCCAAGATTCGTATCCTGCTTGTTAGGCTGAATATTTTTTGTCTGCAAGAGCAGACTCACTACCTCTTCGTTCCCATATCTTGCAGCCCATATGAGTGGCGTCATACCCGCACCATCTCTTTTGTTCACGTCCCATTTATTCATATTTATCAAGGTATCTGCGACTTCGACGATGCCAAAGTAAGAGATACAGTGCAGGGCAGAAAACTCCTTCCAATCAGGAATATCGGGCATGAGGGAAGAATTCGAAAGACTGAACGCTTGAATGCCCGGGGCGCCATTGATAAATCCCCAAAGGAATTTGGTAGATATGTGACTATCGAGTTGGACAAGAAACTGAAGTGCTAATGCTTTCGCACGATCGGAGAGTTCAATTCGCATGTGAGCTCCCCAATGTAAAGCAGAGTATTCAAGGAAGGGTGCGCCTTGCGGGTTAGGGGGTGGACCGGCTGAAAGGTCCTTGACGTGCTGGAAGTTGAGATACGTCAAGCAGGTTTCCGCCATTGTCGAGTGAGCTCTGTCAAAGAGGTTGGGATGTTCGTAAAGATACTCTTGAAGGGTTAAATGGATCAACCTAACAGTCGAGGTACCATTTTGTATGATGGCTAGCCCTTGGCAACAGGCTAGCATGGTCGATATCCCAGGGATATTATCACCATCGAGAACATTTGAGTCTATCCGGGTTGCCAGAGCGTGACGTATCTCATCCACCTGCAAAGGCCGCTTCGAATGGGAGATCCACATCAGAACGGCCATCCCGAGTCTTTCTTTCGCCTTGCCCTGAGCCTTTATCCTTTCCATCGTTCTCTCGTATGCGCCGCCCAAACCTAGGTTGCTCTCCATTTCTCGAAGTTTTTCTCTCCTTGTACCTATAGTCGTCTCTTGTAGGATCGTGTCGATGCTTAAGGAGGCCAGCAGGAATCTAAATACGACATCTCTCAGCACACAGATTTAAGTATTTTTACCAATGTTCCCTGTCTACTCACATTTCCGAAACGGTTTCGGGAATCTTATGTATAATTTCCTCCCTTAAACTCTCGTCCATCGCATCCGGCATCGTATCCTCTTTTAGTTTCGCTCGAAGGAGTGTCATGATATCATTCTTGGCTGGGGTTATTGATCTTGTCGCTGCCCTCTCTAGATGCTCCGCTACCTCACCTTGAATATGTGGTCTTCCGGTCAGAAATAGCCGAGCACCGGTGACCTTTTGGAGAATTTGGTTGAGTAAATCGAGAAGTTCCACTCGATGTTTAGCCGGATACTCGTCTAGGGCGTCAATGCATATAAATGTAGGTCGTGAGGACGTGATATCCTTCAAGAACTCGACAATTTCTGACCGCACTAGCTTCTGGCCACTAACCAACCTCCCTCGGCTCCGATAAGCTGTGACTATTCTTTCCGGAACCTCGTCCAGTGCGCCAACGACCTGTTTCAGCACCGAACCCAGAATCGCATCTGGGGATTGTTCCTCTTGAGCGGTAAAGTCGAAATAAAAGCATGCAACAGCAGCGTTTTCCTCAACGGCCTGCTTGCATAACGTATCTATTACTAGCGAGCTAAAATCCCAGCATATTAGCAATACTTTTATTTCTCCAAGTATCCTGCCTCTTACCTAATATAGGACTTGCCAACTCCCGGATCTCCATAACAAAATAAGGCTGAACCATTAGACCCATCCTCCCGGGTACCACCAAGCCAATTCTGAAATTCCCGGGTTTGTAAGAGCCAGTCTCCCACTTCGTCCACCCTACGGGTTCGAATGTCGTGGTGCCGTATATGGGGCTCAAGTGGAGATAACCAGGCCAAAATTCCCGAATCCTCGTCAGCGACCGTGCAATTATTCCATACCTTGTTAAAAGAATTGTTAATATTGAAAGAATCGATATTACCACTGATGAGGTGAGACATTATTGTATATTTCGTTCTTTTGAAGATTATAGAGGATGGTTCTTGAGTAACTTGATGAAGCAGAATTGGTCAATGTAATCCCTCGGGGCGAAGAAAAGGGGAAGAGATCTCTATTTTAAAGCCTTGTGGACCAAAGGCCGGGTCAACACACCCTATAATGGCACACTATCTGTGAAATATACCGGTATGCCACTTTACAAAAGACTGCCCTAGGCAGACCCACCTCGAAAATAAAGTACTAGGCCAAAAGGATCCGTACGATCGGTGGTTACCACGCGACACCTCAAAACACCCCACTCCTATGATCAACCACCCCTCAACCACAATGCCTCCACACAAGACAGGCTACCTGACAGAGTTTGAGAAAGGGCAAATAGTTGCTCTGAGGAAAAAAAAATCTCTTTGGGAGAAATTGGAGAGCTCTTAAACCGTCGAAAGAGTACTATTCTAACTTTCCATAATAGCTTCCAAAAGAGGGGTGATGCAAAAAACCTTCTTATACCTGGAAGACCTAAAATTATTGATTCCAGAACCCACCGCCATCTAGTCAGAGAGTCTAAGAAGGCATGCTGCCAGACTTTATCCGAATTGCGCAATGATGTTGCTTCACATTCCTCCCTCCAAACATGAAGAGAGCTTTGGCCTCAGTCAACATAAAGAAATGGAGAGCTAGGAAAAGAGCTCTTCTACAGGATGAGCATGCTGTTAAGAGGTTAGCTTGGGCAATGAAGTATAAGGATTGGACAAAGGAAGACTTTGAAGAAGTCATCTTTAGTGATGAATCCTTGGTTGAAAAGTCTAAGGATCCTAAGTGTATATGGGTATTCAGAACACCTGAAGAAAAGTAGTACAAAGACTGTATTTATAGGGTTACCAAGAGGCCAGGGGTAAAGCTGATCGTTTGGGCTTGTATTTGGGGCAGAAATAAGGGTCCTCTGATTCCTATTTTTGACAAGAGTGTGGATAGATTTGTATATATTGGAGTTTTGGAGCAAGATTTAGTTGATATCTGGCAGGAGGTTGAGGACACAGTTGGGGATCCTATCTTTCAGCAGGATGGTGCAAGGATACATACTGCAAGAGATACCATGGCTTGGTTTGAGGAAAACAACATACAGGTTATGGAATAGCCATCCAATTCTCCTGACCTCAATCCTATTAAGCACTGTTGAAAGAGGATGAAGGAAAAGCTACACCAGTGCTTTCCCAACATCCACAAGACCAAGGGGGGTCCAGATACTGTTAGAAAACATCTAGTAGTAGCTCTAAATCAGGTTTGGACTCAGGATATTGAGGGGGACTTTCTGGAAAGGTTGTGGGAGTCTATGCCTAGTAGAGTTGCTGCTATCTTAGATGCAAGGGGATGGTATACCAAGTATTGATTTTTTTGTTTTCTAATTTTACATATAGCTTTTCTTATATCTATTGTATGTCTACACATATTTTCAGTATATCCTAAGTAGTTGTGGTTGTAGGGGTAACAAATTTATAGTGGGAGTGGGGTTGTCGTTGCGTTGCCGTACGGATCTTTTTGTACCCGTACTTTACATCTTCCCCAACATACCAATGCACAACACACGCCCAAACCCCTAGCGTCTCATGCTGCCGCGGGGCTGCAATGAAAATAGGATGATTAATATTTTATGTTATGCTGGCACTGGGGCAGTGTTGTGGCTGTTGAGAATGTATCGTTTCAACCGAAGATTGCTACAAAAGATGCATTCTCGCCAGCCACAACACTGCCACAGATCCATATTAGGGTGTGGGAGTTTTATGAACAGTAGTGTATTGGTCAAGTTGCCCAAAATACCCCTCCTGGCGAATAAAAAATTGCAAACCGTTCACGGAATTTCTTCTCTTTCGAAAGTTATGGCATTGGCTGCATACAAACTAAGGCTATCTATTCAAAGTGTTCACAGACTAACCCTGGCACCCAAGTATAATGCAAAAGCACAAGACATGCAGCCTCTCTACTCCACTCGCTCGTAACTACCTGAGATTTGTAAAAACGCCTGCTATTGCACAACACTGAAATATTGATCTCCGGGCGCATGTAATAGTAGTGATGGACACGATCATGATCGAGTAGTTGATTATAGCAACTCTGCGCACATGATTAAGCTTGGTTAATTATCGTGCCTTTGGTATGACTATTATTTCTGTTATCTTATTGAGTATTCTTGGCCTATGTATCTTAGTTCTATATTCAGTATTAAGTTTGAAACACTCGAGTGGTTGGCTTCAGACTTTCACTAAATTTGATTAAACAAAATGACCTATATGTAGGAGAGTGATCGATCATGATCGAGTTTAGTCGAGGAAGCTCGATCATAATAGACTATGATCGAGCAGTACCAATGATCGATGAAATCGATCAGATCATTCCATGATCAAGGGGTCCTTGCGATCGAGGTGATCGATCATGATCTGATGGTGTCCATCACTATGCAATAGCAGGCCCCTATACAAACGTTAGGCAATTACGAGTAGGAGGAAGTCAGTCGTCCTCTGCAATTGCGCAGTTCCAATTCCAACCACTTTCCATGAGCCCACACAAATCTTACTACCTCTTCCTTGGCGTCACGAAATATCACAGGAACCCCTAGGTATGTTGATAATTAGTGCATCCGAAGAAAATCTCCAACGAACCCTCACATTCAGATCCGCTCCCGGCGGATAGAAAGAAAATCGTACTCGGGGCAGCGATGAAATCCGTGAACACTGGGGTAGTGATTGGCGACAAGCTGGATAACCAAATATTCGAGCTTAGCCAGTTAGAACCTTGGTAAAATCAAAATTCACCAATTATTGTGTCACGGAATTTATTCTCTTTTACCACATATGCCACTGCATGCGCATTTGGCTCCTTTTTATGAACTGTAGCGGAGGTTTCCCCATCTGTCTACCATCATGTAACCTGGTTGCATCAAATCTCATAGTTCTCATGCACGCCTAGCCCGGCCCCGTCCGTTATTTGCGAAAAAAATAAATACGGTAGTATCTGTTAGGTTGACTGCACCCTAAAGTGAACGTTTGAACTTAATTGGGAGGCGAGCGATGTGTTGTACTGGGTCTCGGATGTCAAGTGCTAAGGGCGGAATGGGGAATTTTGGTCTGTTAGGCCGTGTATGCCTGAGGCCTCAAGTCTTGCTAAGTGCTAATTTGTGGTACTCAACGTATACTCGCGCCGAGAATAAGTCCTGAGACAAGGGGCGCAACCACAATCCCCCGCAAAACCCAACCATCGTGTCAACCACAATGGCTATCACAATTGCAACCACGAGTGTAATGTCAATTAATACTAAGGCCTCCATATTAGAGTTCCTTCCTCTCTCTCTAGGGGCCTAGCATTTGGTAATGGGAACTTTCTTTTGACTGTGGCATTAACTTGAGCGTTAGGATAGCCGAGTTCTATGAGGAATTGCAGTTGCGCCCATTGTCTCAGGACTTATTCTCGGCGCGAGTAGTAGCTGGCCACACTTTAAGTCTCGGCATCCATCCCCGATATATCGCAATAGTGCATGTCCATTCTGGGTGATGAATCCACGCAATCCCCCAAATCCCCCGATGCCGGGTCCCGACAGACCACAATACGTCTACCCCACTCATTAGTTTCTTAAAATTTAATGTTATTAATGCAAGCCTAGTGACATTTCAAATTGAACTGCCCACTGTTTTCGAGCAGGATAACATAGCGGGGGGGACAACAAACAGAGGGGGCAGTGAACAGCCCTGCCAGGTTTGGGACTTGTCATCAGACTTTTCGGTCTATTGCTCGCTGTGCCCCTCTGTTCGCTGTCCCCCCCCCCACTATATTACAGGATAATCCAGCGAAGCTATTGAAAAGAAGATAACGATGAAATATACTCTTGCCTCATAGATCGCCCACCAGGACAAAAATAATGTTCACTTGGTGACTTCATTTTTCTCCCCAGTATGCTATGCCATGTGTCCCTCGGGAGTTATTCCTAACCTTGACCGGACCATTCCATTTTAATCCCGGGAGATCTAAGGTGAGTAGAAGTAATACCTCTCGGCTAACTTACAGATTCGTGGTGGCAACGTTGTTTCTCTCGTTGGTATTTTTGTTTTTTCTTTTTAAAGTTGCATTTGGAGAATGCTGGTTGCCCTACTGTAGCGAAGTTTTCTCTGGATCTTGACTGGAAATTGAGCAATATCCAGCAAACCTTTACCGAGCTTCTCTAACCCATCCCTTGTTCTCGGAATTGGCTTCAGATAATAGAGTTTCGGTTTATCATACTACTAGCATGGCCATAAAAGACCTGGTAAAAGATTTGGCACAAATCACAGGGTGGGAGGACTTGGCACCCGCCCATTTTGCTCTAGAAGTATCCCACTTTACAAATTAAACAATGAGGGTAATTACCACGAATAACAGAAAAGTTCCATCAAATTTGATTATGCCTTTTTTGTGCTCCTAGGTTTCATTGGTCGAAAGTTATTATAGATAGTTCGAAAACTCGGATTTCTGGTACTAGAGGGCAGTGCTTCTTGCCCGGGACGAGGAGAATCCATTTGCGGCGCCTACCGATTACGAAGGTACAATACTGGGTGTTCCGGGTATGTCTGACGAAGGGTTGACATTGGCTCTCATTGGCTCGTGGGTCATCCGGCCAATGTGAGAGCATAATTTAGTAAAGCACGTAAGTTTTGAATATTTTGCTAGCGGGGGCGGGGGGGTGAATTAGGCAACCACTATACCCAATTCGCTGTCCTTATACCCAATTTGCTTCCTTGGCCCCTGCTAGCGTTACATCCCCTGCTAGTAGGGTGTTCGGGGCTTGCGTGCTGTGCCTTCGTACTTCGTAAGAATCATCGGTCGCGATTGGGCAGGAGCACCTTTATGTAACCCCAGAGCCTCATCAGTTACCACCACTCTTTCCTCAGTTCCTAGATATTTCCTTATGCCCCAGCAGAAGTCTGATTCTCACAGCACACAGTAATAACTAGTTCAGCAAGATCGTCAACTTCATTATCGAAAGCACCACGCCGAGATTCTACCTTCGTCACTACCACCTAGGCAACAGCAATAACACTCTCGTCTATACCGGCCAACTCGATAGCACGGGAACTGTTTACAGTCACTCGGCAGAAGTGTTCGTGATCTGAGACAAGTTTAATTGCAATTGCGCAATAGCTTCCGGTGTAGTGGGGTTGTCAACGATTAACCATCAACAATCAAGAACATATAATTAATTCTTAACCATCATCATGAGAAGTGTAAACATAATTATAAATTAAATAATAAAAATTGAAATCAAAGGAAATAAAGCTAATATCTTGTATAACTTGACAAAAAACTCCTTAGGTATGATATTCCTCCACACTCCCTTTCTTACTCAAGATTACTCTGGCTGCTAAAACCCACTGCTGTGTAATTCTAATAGACTGCAGCCCACTGAACTCTTTTAATAAGATAAGCAGGGTTAAGCTGGAGGCTTCATTACTAGTTCAAGTTCAGCAGGACAATGTATCAGGGTGTCCAGATGGCCTTGGAGGCTCTTTATTCCACCAGGCAGTAAAAGAGGGCAAGTATTAATCTCTTTTCAGCATTGGTCACTCCTCTTGAACAAGGTTCAGTTTCTTTTTTTTTTTTTTTACTTCATAATATTATTGTAAGTTAGCATAAATAATGGAACATTATGATGCAAGAGTTCGCACTGCTTGACCAACACCCAACTCAATAAATGACTACTAAAACCACCACCAAAAAAATATTTAAAAATAAGATAAAAATATAATCCTGATTAATACCTTGTGTGTTGTCATTCTGGTTTATTGAGATTTTTTAGTTATGGTAAAAGTATGGTGAATTCGGGAGCGCGGTGGGAGGTGGAACTTTTGGCGAGGTTGCTTAGTCACTTGAGACATGTTTCATGAACACTTCTGCCGAGTGACTGTACTACTCGAGTGCAAGTCAGCAAACTCAAGAAGTGACAAGATAGGAAACAGGCTTGTGTTCGGATAGCCTTGTTATATTGCGGGGATCTAGGGGTGGGGGAAAGCTACGTCAGATAAGAAGTGTTGCCTAGAGGAAAGAGATACGGGTGTTGCTGACAATCGGCAAGTCATAGCTCCCTAGCTACCGATATGCAGCGCGATCAGCTATGGGGAAAAACATTACCTTGTAGGACTACACTGGAATTTCCTTGCTCAAAATGGGCAGTCCACGGCGAATATTCTCAGCGCCATCCTCAGGCAACTTCTTAATAGAAGAGGGATCCCAAGATATAAACGGGAAACTGGCGAGAAGGACAAAATCGAGTTTGGTGGGCACGCTCTCTTACTTCCTAATTGATTAATATTATAAGAAGACTATTACATCCCTACCATAGGCATTTTATGTAGAGACACTTTACACGAATCGCCTCCAAGGCACTGACGAGGGCTCCTAACCTCGCAGTGAGATATCATTCGGGAATTCCAAAACATGCGAGTATTTCTTACCGGAAGGCTCTATATCGCCGACCAAATCGTGACACACCACCGTGTGACGGTTAAGATACTAGTCAGTCCTACTTTGTTGATGTAAAGTTGTCTGAAGGCAGGGTTACGCTGTGGCGCTAATCCTGATGCATAGGGTCACGGATTGAGGGAGGATTTTACGGGAATCATTCCGGAGAAGATCTCGGATATGTAAGCAAGAATATTGAATACTGTACTCCCCCCCACCTACACGGTGAGCCGGATTACGGATCTTACCTCCAAGGTGGGACACTGATTCCATTCCTCTGGTCGAACACCATTTTCGCTTTGTTACTGGCCCCAATCATTACCACACCTCTCTCGGCTTTTAGGCTTCATATATGACCAAGTACTTTCATTTCGGTTCATAAAGTCAAGAGGCAAAAGTCCTTACGAAATTCTCTTGCACCACAATCACGGTGGCCTAAATGGATGTATTGCTGAATCCCGGCCCCGCCTGGCAGTTAGGGCCCATTTTGCCGGCAAAATGAAATCTCATTCCATCAAGTCTTTCGCAGAGCGGGTTCTATAATACCACAAGATTTTAAGTGACTAAACCCAATGCTAGAAATTCGAATTAAAAGAAGTCAAGTTAGGAATTGCTTATTTGGCCGCCTCTTATTATTATAAAACTCTTAGTACCAATTCAACAACCAAAGAAAATTAATTCATCCTCATCTCCCCCCGGTTCTTACTTTTCCACTTCACAGAACCTCTACTCCATCCCGCCAATCTACTAATCCCGCTTTAGAAAGTCGGCGGATTGCCCTAGAAAAGATATTTTGTGGTTCTCATGCACATCAACTAGGAGTGAGAGACTAATACGGGAGGAAGGCGTTTGTACTGCCTGGATCCTCTCCAACAAAAACCTCCTCGACACCTCTCCTCCGCCCAATTTGTCACGGCATTCCAGCCCAGCGACCCTATTATTTATGAGATTGAAACAATGGATATCTTTAGGAAAGGTAGCATAGTAACGGTATTATACGTAGTGTTGTTCACGAGCCTGGGGGGGCCTCGAGCCGGCTCGAACAGGGGTCCACGAGCGGGCTCGCGTCTCTTGGCACTCAAATCTCTTGTCGGCTCGAGCCGCCTCGTGAACAACACTAATTGTACGATACCTTAGCAAGAGTAACCGAGCATTTGGTGCTGCAACCCTACACCTCAAACATCGCCGCCCTGCACACTCACTCCCGAGTCCACCGTACCTTTACAATAACAAAAGAAATCTCAATAAAGCATATGGATGACCCACGAGGTATTAATTAGGATTATGCATTTATCCTATCTTTATATAGCTTTTTGGCTGTGGTTTTGGTAGTCATTTGTTGAGTTGGATGTTGGAAAAGAAGTGCGAGCTGTCACATCATGAATATTGATTATACTTATCTCCTAGACGGTCAAGACGGTGTGAAAATTGGTCTCATTAATTAGTGCCAATTCAGATTACTAATAATACCGAGGATAGTAATAGTATTACGAGTCCAGTAGCCCATTATTCCGTGGCCAAGACTAAAGCTAACCTACAAATGTACAGGTATTACTAATCCATATAAGGCAAATTTGGTCGCACTAATCCATGAGACCAATTTTCACACCGTCTTGGTCCGGGAGATAATACTTGTACCATAAATGTTGCCGGGACAATAAAACGAGGTTGAGAAAAGCTTCGTCATAATCATGGTGGCGTTCAGATGGCTGACTCAGACCCGAAATTTACCATGATTTGCGCCACTTCTTATTTAAACCCCTCAGAGTGAGCAGAGCTTTCTCCACCAAACCTGTACTCTCCCTTGAGCGGTCTAAGATAGTAATATTCGCAACCAGCACCCTAACAACCAACTCCTAACTCTTGTCACCTGTCACATTATAAGATTGGGCCTATTGGTGCCCTTGATTCCTAGCTGAAGATAGCTTCAGGTTATTAATTTCAGCGGATTTCCTCTGGCAGTAATCTTTGATAAAGATTTTAACCCATTCCTTTTATCCATTTTTCGGAGCATACCCATTATCCTAAGAATCTTACCTTTTGAGCCATAATGGTTAAGACATCACACACAGAGTTTGCTGCTATATCAATTATCAAAGTATCTGTTGTCCTATTGGAGGCTATTGAGAAGAATGTTGGTCTGTAGGCTGAAATATCAAGACTTCACCATCACGGTTTGGTTTTCTCAAAGGAATTATATTTAGCAACCACGGAAAAGAATACTATTCAGGATATTCTAAATAGAAAATAATATCCAAAATGGGGTAGTGAAAGTGAGCAATTGGAGCATGTAATCGCTGAAGAGGTAGAATAAAAGGATGCCAGTAAGAAAGTGGCTGATAGTAAGCAGAATTTTGAGCTAGCCTGTGAACAGCTGGCAGGTCAATGGATACAGGTGGGGCTGAATGAGGGTATAGTAAATCAGAGAAACAGGAGAGGGTTGAGCTACAGGTGGCAGAACCAGTGAAGGTAGTTACAGCATAGACAACAGGTTCACAATAGACGTAGAATAATAGAATGAGGAAGAGTCAATTTGAACTGAGAATGCAAACACCAGAGGAAAATGTTGGAATAAAAGTGGATTCTGGATATCGAGAAACTAAGTGGCAGAAGATGGTGAAAATTTTCAAGAGGATAAGATTATAGTAAAGAGGAATAAGAAGGAAGAAGCTTCGCACAAAATAGTAGCAGTGGATAAAAGAAGACTTAGCTCTTCTGGAGATAAGGTTAAGGTTATTGGAGGTATAGTAGTAGTTGGAGGTGGATAACTGAAGTTTAAGAAAAGGAGGAATAAACAAAAGCAAAGGATGAAGGCTACAAAAACAGAGAATATGAAATCAGATTGTATGAATTGTGATATATATGATGGGCTATATCATCTGATAAAGTTGAGAAATAGTTTAAAGAGGAGGCACGGTATCACAGATGGTAAGCAAGAGAGGCAAATAGCCAGGCATAGCATTCGTTACAGGGCCTCCAGGGTCCTGAAAAACAGGGCTCTCCTGTGCAATTCCCTGTTCCAACTCGCTTACAGGCTGGAGGCAGGGCATATTTGCTGCCTTTCCTCTGTCCTTCCAGAGGCCAGGGCCCTGCCCCACCCATGCCCCAGCTAAGCTCCGATGAAATTTTCGTTACAAAAAATGGGGGCCTAACCAGGAAATGAGTGGGGTTGGGCCCCAGATGGGAGTGGGACAGGCAGAAGGCAGAAAATATACCTCTCTGAGCCCATTTAACGGCATGGTCTCTGAGGGCAAAACCCAGCCCACCCTGTTCTGTGAGTATTGCTCGCCAAGCAGGTTCCACATGACTCACACTTGTGACTTCAAAGGGTAAGTTATTTCATATAACAACCTAAGAGCATATTATTTCATTATTTTAATTAGTTGTTTGTTTTAACTTGACTCATGATAGTTTTATATAATGTATAACTTTCGAATATAACAGGTAGTTAAGAGTCATAGGTTTCATGTATGTGACTAAAGTTAGGCCAATAACTTGTGTTATTTTGATTGGTTGAAGAATTATTAGGCTGTAACTCATGGTAGTTAGCTGATGGATTTTACACCTACACTCATTATAAGTCATAAGGCCATATGAGGCAATGGCATAAGTCACTAAAGCTAGGTTTGTATCAAGACTAGATATAAAAGAGACACTTAGGGTCCTTAGTAGTAACCCATTAACCATCTCCTCAACACCTCCAGCTATTGAAATTTCAACACCATGGAAAGTAGTATCAAATCTCACTACTTCTCCTGTTCCTGTAGATGGCTCTTTTGCCTAGGGGTTCATGGCTGGCTACTTCACTCTCCCTACCCTTTTCCCTTACTTTTGAAGAGTCCTCTTTGTAGACTGGTGTTGCATTACCTTTGGTTCTCACCTCACCTCTTGCCCTAGGTTCGCAATGTGCTAACTTGGCAGACAGTCTGGGACACATCACCTTTACGCTCAGGAGGGCTATCTATTTTATCATTTCGGCCAGGATCCTGGACCTCTGTTTAACATTTCATTTACTCTCCACTCAGTTTCATCCTGTTGCCCCATTACAGCTATGCTTCTCTGACATTCGTTACGGGGCAGGGCGGGGCAGGCTTTTACCTCTCAGGCTCTACTATAACACGGGCCCGGGTGGTGTACTTTCTCCCTTTGCTCCACGTCGCACCCTTCATAGTGCCCAATCCCCCTCATTCTCTGGATGGGCCCCTGTTTTTTATCGACTAAAACATTACAGATGCTTGTCCAGAGCATGGGTGGGGTGGGGCCCTGGCGCTGGCTAGGGGGTAGGAAAGGAGAAAAATATGCTCCGGGCCGGGCCGGTAAGCAGGCTAGGCCAGGGAATTTTGCCAGGAACGCGTGTTTTTCGGGCCCCTGCAGGCACCATAACAAATGCAACCAGTCACTGCCCTCCGCTGGTAATCCACTACTGGCCTTTTGCCTCTTGCGGCTGCCACAGTTCCATCGTCAGTTACGATCTATTTTGGTATCACACTAGCTCCTCGGTCCAGATCAACAGCTTGAACTCGAAGTAATTGTTTCAGTCGCCATCTAATAGTAGTCACTTAATTACCACCCCCAACTGAGATGGAGTTTACTATTCTTTGTTAGATTTTCATTCTAGTGTTACTTCTGTTTATCCTGTAAGCTCAGGCTCTACATTTTAATATTTTTTGGTTGTTTTATGTAGCTTTCTGACAGGTTTTCTCTATCTTTCTGATTGCTCGCTTAGAGTGCTTTTCTGCTTCTGATCTTTGTGGCGTGGCTAGCTGGCTGTAGCAGTTAGTTATTTCATTTTAGTAGGCGGGATTGCTTTTTGAGTGTGGGATATGTGGTTGGGCACATACTATTGGCTCTTGAGGGCACGGTCTTACTCTCATGTGGAGAGAGATGCCTAGATTTTCCTTGGCCATAGCTAGCACTGCATGTCTTATTGTATCTGGTAGTTGTACCAAATAAAGCAAAACTAAGATAAAAAAAAAAAAAAAAAAGCTCATTCTTAGTAGTGACTACACTGCACACCCTCTATTTTTCTGACCTTGAATTTTATAATGCCACGTCGCTTAGAGGACAATCTTTGCATTCACTCAAATTCTTCCTTAATGTAAACTTCATATCCCTAAGACTCCCGCATGGACTCATATGGTTTTCACCTTTCTCTTGTCCAAAAGAATTTAGGTCCCCCCTCTACTAGTCCCTCAGCCTTGGATGTCTCTCATGAAACCTGTTGCCTCTCCACTCTGCTCCTATATACTTGTTCTCTATCAACCTCTCCCCTGACCATGTTACGCACATGAGAATAGCTCATCAGTATTATTAGTAGAGGCTGCGCCACCGTAATGAAGGAGCGTATATCCAACCTCAGCATACGGTGGTAGGAGCATCTGGAGGCATCTATGTTGACTACTCGGGAGGCCGGAAGAACTCACCTTCCATGAGTATGATTACTGATTGGAAAGATAAAGTGAGAGTACTTTATCCATTTTCCGGTGCATATGCATATACTGCATTATGTATTATTATCTGGCTATTTGGACTGATCACTCGATAGTTCACGATAAAGACTATTGGTATGTTGGGGTTGCGACCACATATAGGATCTTAGTCTATTAGGACAAAGAGATCGAAGACTATCTACTGGTGGAGTGGGGACCCCCTCAGATGAAATAGATGTCGGGAGTTCTCTGAGTTCAAGTGGGGCAATTATTCATGGTCAAAGAGTGTTCGCACTTCCTTTGATGAAGCTGAAATCTTAGAAAGATACATGATTATTAGGATACAGGAAGTAGCGAGAATTTAGTATAAGTAGTAAGGGCTATTCCCCAGAGTTTGAGAAAATCAAGCAACGGAGAAGAGACCTTAACAATATAACCAGTTATCAAGTTTAAAGATTCGAGAACTTGTAGTTTATTAATTTACATTTATCGAACCATCATCTCCTGAGTCTTCCTGACTTCCCTCTGTTATCTCGAATACGATCCGGCCTAGCTTTCTCTATTCCTTTGAGTTAGTTACTCCGTAACAGACCAGCTACTGTCTAAGTCTTCACAAGAATGGGACAGCATTACTTCAGGTCAAAGCGGCCTTCTCCCACTCCTTTATTCAGCTCTTTATGTAATGACTTCTCTCAGCTCCCAGATTGAGGTACCTCAGATTAAAGTGCACGACCTGCACTCTCATGTTACCATCTCCTACCCAAATGACCCACTTTGGAAAATCGGGATGATATGCATGACTAGTCATATACAATTATTTCAACCACAACCCCTGTCTCCCCCCACAATGCTCAGCCTCTGCCCCCACTACGACTACTAGTACCTCCTCTCATCTTGGTCCCTTGGGCCCCTTCTCCTATTTTCTACTTACAGCTCCTACTACCTATTCTGATTCTATCCCTCTCTTCTCACACTAATGTACACAGATCATTCTCCGTGGTACCTCTAAGATTCATGCCCCGATCAGAGGCAATATGGCTAGGACCAAGGCAAATGGAAAGAGGTTCCCTCATACTATCACTGACTCCAAAGTCATGGCCATCACGCAGGATGCCTTCAAAAAAGGTTCTGCTCCTCTCTCTAGTACTGCTACAAGGTTTCTCGTCCCCCGTCACACTCAAGCCTCCCACTGAGATAAAGCCAACATCCACAGTAGATTTCCTTATATTGTAGCCTTTGTACTCCTGGAAGGAGGCTCTGAACTCTCCAAAGTGTTAACAGTATTTGGTAACTCAAATGGTGCTGGCTCCCTTGTTATTTATGATACCAGTATTCCGGCCAACTCCTAAATCCATTTTCTTGATACTTTTTCTACCAAAATCAATTATTCCTTCCCTGTTGCTTACAACCTTTGGGAGCAATTTCACCTTGCACCTACTGATATCCAGTTTCCTATTCAAAGTTTCCCCAGAAACGCCCATTCTAATAATGACAGCTGCCTCTACTTCATACTAGAAAGAGGCATCTACAATGCTAACAACTTCATTATCACTAGCTGCTGCTTTCTCAACCCTGTCTGTTAATTACACACTATCGGAAAACAAACCTTCTTTATTGCTGTCCCTACCTCTGCTGAGCACACATGGCATATTAGTGATGCCCTGAAAATCCTCTTATTTGATGGACACCGTACTGTCAATAGAACCTACTCCATCTCTTCTCAGACTTAACGCTTCAACTACTCGAAGTTAGACCTATCAAACCCCACTACAAGGACTCCAAGGTCTGTCAGCTCTGTGGCGGGTTCCATGCCAAAGCTGATTACAAATGGCTTAACCCCACCTGTACTGGATAATGTCACCTCCATCTGATGCTTGACTGCTGTATCACATCACCCGCTAGATGTTGTACCTGCTCAGAACCACACTCAGCCAGTGATAGAGACCACCCTGACGGCCGTCCTTTATTCCATACAGAAGAGGATCCTCCTGTTGATTCTGACGTCATCTATGACTTTGGCCAAGTCGCTCAACCCCTACTATGTTCCCACTAGGCACCCTGCCCACCGCACTCTGTCACCCACTCCACCCTCATAATCTAACCTATTAACTTCATTCCTGCCAGTCAGGAGACTTCAAATGCTTTCACTTCCCGGGTCTCCCATTCCACCACCTCTAGGAATGGTCAGCCACTCTTCCATATGGCTTCAAGTATGTCCCCTGCTCTATAAGATATCTCGACCTCGCACCTGTCAATGTCCCATGTCCCTTCTGCTCCACCACAGTGGCTGGCCCCTTCTTGCTCTTTACATTTTATTTCACACAACTGCCTAGTGCACTGAGATGTATTTTTGTATCTCTTTAATTCCTTTGAATCTACTCATATTCCTCCTTCAATTATTACTCTGTAAGATCCTCCATATTAGAAGTTGGGCATTCCTATCTTTCAAGGCTATACTAGGTTTTGCTCTTCACCCATCAATTCTAACTGAAAGTTTGCTTATGATATTTCCTTAGCCTTTCACAGAGAGGTTTTCAGTCCTTCAGTTCCCAATGGGTAGAGCTGATTTTTTTATATTAGATGTGTTTTCCAAATATCTATTTGGCATTGGCTTTTCTTCTTTGCACAATTTCAATATTTATAACCTCCTGGCTAAGAAGCACAATGTCATTACCATATCTTCTCTTATTACTCCTCCCACGCTGCACACCCCACTGTTGGTTGTCAGATACTTGAATCATTTTTATCCTCTTGCCAATTCACTACAGCAGCACTCCTCTGAACAGCAGGCTGTTTCCTTCCATTATTTTCACTGTGCGGACGACCTAGGGTTTTCTATTCTGAACATCCCAGACATCTTTAGCCTCTATCCACTTGGTGGCAATACCAGCCCCTCTATTATTGACTTTTCTTTTTCCTCTCTATTACTGCATCTGTTTTTCAGTGGGAGGGACACCTCCCTCCTCTCAACAGGATTAGACAATATTTCTATTTCTCTCCCAATTGCTCACTCAAGATGTTGCCCCTATACTCACTCTGGACTAGCTTTCCACAGACCGGAGTTACCTCCCACCGCTCCTCAATGACCTCGATATTCTGCCTACTCTACTACTTTTTCCTAAGGTTTCTCTCCAAACATAGTTTGACCTCACACTCACCTAGTCTCCATATCTGTCCCATATTATACATATCTTTCCCACTCCTCTCCTAGATCTAAGGCCTTATGCTCTCAACTCCTGTCCCTCTTATAATAAGAAATCTATTTTCCCTCCCATAATGCCAGATCCATGTACTGCCCTGAGGAGAGCATTGCTGCAGGGCAGTCAATGAGTACTTACTTCAAAGCTGCGTATGAGGCGAAGCACTCTCACCAGCAGTTCCTACAGGTTAATGCTACCTTCTTCTCCATCTGGATACTAAAGAAGTTCACTCTCAGATGGTGACTATCTCCCTTCTACTTCTTCCCAGATGAAGTAATTCCAATTGATATTAACACCACCCACCTACAGCATTACTTTCCCTCTACTCCTTCCTGCAGTCCACCGACTATCTTTAGGCTGTACAATAACAGCCTGAACCTAGCATTCGTTACACAGCCCCTTTTTGTTGGAACAAGATGAAAATATTGCCTGTTTGTGACTTAACCTCCCAGTTTTTTCCCAGGTTAAGTGAATCAATATGTGTTATTTTGGCCCAGTTCTACCAAAATGGGCCCTATAACAAACTCTACCTGAACCTTACTCAAGACGAGGTCTCAGCAGCGCTCTCCAGATATTCTCCTTTCTGTCCCACTGGTACGGCCTCTATCCTCTACTTGGTGTTGCCGGCATCCTATAGAATCCCTGTATATAGTGTAGTCTCCTCCCCGTACCGCTACTGCACTTTGGATACTGCCTTTCTTCTATGCAATTCACCAATACCATTGTAGTTGACAAAGCCTGCAAACCTCACTAGGACTTACCTGCCATGTTCCACATCCTTTGTCTACTGGAGTCCGTCTCTAAGATTCTTGAAAGGTTAGTAGTGGCCACTCACCGCTCTGTGCTAGCAAATCTCCAGAGCCTCCTATCCCCTGGCGAATGTGGCTCTCTCTACTCTGTCTCCTCCTTTGACACATGCACTGCGCTTGTAAACTCTGTTCACATCTTGCAATACTCTGCCCTTAGGGTCTCCTCTCTTTTTCTAAATATGAAAGTTGACTTTAACAATATTGACACTACCATTCTCGGCTCCCTACTCTTTAACAAGAAACGTAACTATTTATTTATTTCTTGAGTTTTTGCCTATCTTACAGACCGATATTGTTGCATGAGTGTTTAAATATCTCCTAGAGGGTTTTCCACAGTAACACGTGACACCCCTCAACGATCACCAATTTCGCCTCTTTTGTTTGGTATTTATATTTCTTGTTTACATGTTTTATTACTCAAGAGGCTTATTCTTTCATATATTCACAATTCCTCTCTTACGGTTGCTTTCCCATCTGACCGCACCAATATTAGGCTCCTGTAAATAACCTTCAGCTCCAAACACGTTATGGCCACTACCCTCATGATGGGCATCTTTGGTTTCTAAGAGAGAACATATTTTTTGGTACAAAATCTATGACAGGGATCCTGCCCACTCCTGCTAGCTCCATCTCATTGCCTTGGATAGGTAAGTTTGCTTCGCAGCCACCCTGCTCTGCTAGCTTGACTATTCGTTCCTCCCTAACATTTTCTCCGTTGCCCACCTTGGCTGACATCTGGCATTGTCTCATGCAGCCTTCATGGCCATCAGACTCATGTCCAGAGCAGGCTCAAGTATCCTCCCACATTTGTACCACAGGCTTGCATATTTTCTTATTTTCTAATCCTATCAAATTAAGCATACCTGCTTGCCCCTAAACATAGTTACTTGGCCAGCAAGATAGTCATTGGAGCCAGATTCAGAGATCGGTCTCCAACTAGTTCCACTCTACTCCACTACACATACTCGCAGCAGAGTCTCATTTGCCACCACTCTCTTTTCTACTCAGCCACAGGCATCAACTAGTAGCCCATTGCCTTACTTGCTCTTCTCTATCTGGAAATTGGTCTACTGTGAAATTGGTCTGCCCTTCCCATTCCTGGTCAAAGCTAGAGCACAGGAGACATTCAGGGCCCTATGCAGACTTCTTTTACACAATATCATGCCTCTCTATTACCACATCACCTAACCCAAAGCTTATGTGCAAACTCGACTCTACTTGCATGCACTTGACCTACTTAGAATCTCTTTGCTGGTGGACCTCCTCTGTGTTCCTCTCATAGAAGATTCCCTACTTCCTGACCTCTTAAGACTGCCTCCAGACTTACTAATGCTGGCCACCTATGACGTGCTTCAATGTTATGCGAGAGCTCTAATAATAGAAGACTAGAATATATCTCACCCATCTTTGCGGTACAAGTAGTTCACACCCCTTTATGGGGCTGGGATAGTTTATCGCCAGCCGTATCCAACCAATACCTGCCCAGAAGAGCTACCTAGCATCTTACCCCAATTGGTAACAGACTGACTGTTCTCCTCTCTGCCCCCTCTGCGGAGAGGAAGAAGAAACCTTCAGTCACCCTATCTTACACTTTGACGCCCAAGCTGACTCAAGACTACGCTAGCTTCAAGATATCTCCTCTGTCACCACGCATGCATCCGACTAGGACTCAAACTCTCTCCTGCTCTCCTTGGCCTCCAACATCAGAGCCACGGCCATAAACCTTCCGCCAGATATATTTCTCTCTCCAACTTCTTTGCTCTTTCTTTGGTTGTTTATTTGTCCCACTGTTTGAGCGGTATTTTTAATTCTTCACCTCTGTGCTTAGTTTGACATGTTGTCGATTATATTTCATTCTAAAGACCAAAGGCAGTCACCAGAGTTGTTTGTTATTTGCTTCTGTAGAAACTGAGCATTACTAATGTTACCGTTTCATATAAGGCCTCCACAATCTAGAAAATCCCGGGTCCTTAGTGAAATTCCTCGCACCAGGCTGCTCAACCATGCGGAGCACCCCATATGTTTCGCCATTTCTTCCCCCTACCCAAGACAATGGTCCGCCCCACCCATGCTCCAGAAAGACCCCAGAAAACCTTTGCTAGTTAAAAACTGGTGCCCGTCCAGGGAATGAGTGAGGCTGGGCCACACATGGGGGCAGGACAAGAAGAAGGTTGAGAAATAGGCCCCTCTACTCCTGGTAATAGCTGGGCCTCCCAGGGGAAAACCTGCCCTGCCCCACCCCATAATAAAGGCTAGGTAATATGTCAAGTACTTGATACAGCTTGAGGATGAATAGTTAGAGTTTTTCCTTTGGTAGTTGGTTTTGGGATTACAGTTTTGTTTATGCCATAGCTGGCACGGCATGAGAGTTCTTATATCGGGCAAAGAATACATGATATAAGGAAAAAACTTCAGCTAAAATATTACTCCGGGCCCAGTAAGCCCTGTGCGTCTGGCAGACCTGACTCAAATAATGTCAATTGCAAATCAGAACGCGATGTCAGAATGATGTTGCATATTCATTTTGCCTAGCTTAACGTCCAGCCCCCTGACACCAGCATGACAGGGACTCCAAAACCCTCTGCACCCTATTAGTATCTGGTACTCAGCTCTTGTGCCCTGAGAGCAGCTGGTCCTTTGCTCTTGCGTATTAAGACTGTCTAGTGCTCTGCTCTTGTGGCCAGAATACCTTTTGTCTCTGCTGCTGCATCAGGTTGACGCCTGATGATCCAACACTCCATGCTGATCAACTCTGATCCTGGCGCCTTCTGTCTTGAGGTCTGATATTTATGTTCAGCATCAGGTCTACACTGGTTCACAGGCCAAATATTAGAATCCTACGATTCTGATCTCTCTTTTCCTGTTATCACCCTCTGAGGGCCTCCACTTCCAGACCTTCTCTGGTAGGGCTCTATTGTCCTGATTTCACCGTGTATATGGAGTTCATCGTGGCCATAGCTATAACAATTCCTTTCTATCAGGACACACCTTTGTGATATCCTGATGCTTCTCACTCTTCTCCGATATGATGCTCTGATATTTACACTATCTACATTGCCTAGACATCCTTGTACCGCCTACCCTTCACTGAACCTGCTCAAGATCTTGTTTTATATTATCATATCAACCATCAAACAAATAGTATTAATATATTAAGCTACTCGACACATACTCGAAATATACTTATTCTCTATTAGCCCAACCAAAGCTCTCATTGCCCCCCTCAGCTTTATCGCCCTGTTAACTATCATTTGTCCCCTCTTGCACATGCTTTATTCCGGCTTTATTCCGTCAAGGCTCAGGAAGTGGTGTCACAATAGAGTAAGGCTGACAGTCCTTTCCATTCAGAGTCTCTGGATCACCTCGCATGAAGTATATGGACCAGGCAGATCATAATTTGTAAATATTAGAACCCGGGCAGCTGATATCTGAGGAAGCTCAAATGACAAGTCAGTGTCCTGCCAATGGTGTTGACAATCCTGCTGGACCACTAGTGTCCCAATAAGCAGGCAGCTGGTAGTTTCAATCTGAGGGGGGGTTTGAATTCAGTGAGCTGGCCATGGCATAGCTTGGCTGAATGGCTGCCTTTGCAGCTTGGCTGATGCTGTTGCCAAATTATCGATATATACTTCACCGTGATCTTGTAGTATACTTTACTCCTTCTCGATCTTTATTCGGATGGTCCTACTAAGAATGTCACAAATTATCACCTTTATCTGCTGTGGGCAATCTGCCCATATCTAACTTGTCTGGATAAAATATTCTTTAGTTGTTCAGATCCTGTTGTCATCTCCAGAATATGTGGTGGGTTCAGATTCAGCTGACCTCCTACTACTTCAGGCCTGAAACTGCGGGTTTTCCTTATATACCACTGTCTCTCCTGCTCTTTGGGTATGATAGGAAATTGCACACATTAGACAAATTATCGTACTGTTGAGAAATTCAAGAAATTAAGGTTCAATAATCTCACACATTTTCTTACCTCTGAGGTACTTATCCCATATGGTATTAGGAATTATGGGTACCAAGAACAGAGAGGTTAATTTCTGAGTTCTGTTAAATACTTGTTAGTTATTGAAAGAAGGCTTACTAACTAGCACACACCAACCTCATATCCGTTTTGGGAGCACATCAGTCTATTCTTTTCCATTAGGTCGTCTACCCTACGCACACTGGCTGTGGGATCTTCCTGGAAGTCGTATCATTTTCAGATGTATTCATTTACATTTGAAACCAACTGGGATCTTACCTCTGAGTGTTTACTAGTAATATCTTTTGTCAGAATCAATACTATACCCAACATTAGGGGAAGGTCATTCCTGTGTATCTTTGTCTACTTACTATTCTTATCCTTTCCTCTGATAGTTCTATATTTCCTGCATGGGCTATATGATTGAGCCCGTGAAGCCAAGCACAGTATACCTCAGATGTAAAGGTAACTGTACCTGGCAGTAATTCAACAAACAGCATGTACAAGAGAATGAGAGCTTTGGCATGCAATATTACAGCTAGCTCAGCTCCTCTCACTGTATTTTACCATGACGGAGTATTTAGTCAGATTCGCTTATCGTGTAGTTTGCTCAATTCTCCTATTGAACTTTAACTTCAAACTACAGAACTAGTGGCACTGTGAGTGACCAATAGGGACGAATATCATGCTATACTGGATGATGGGTGCACTGGCGGTGTATACGCTCTACCAGATTATCCTTCCTTAAGCTAGTGCTGCCCAGCGACTGAGTTCTGCCTCCTCTGATCTGGAGATGGTCTAAACTCGCAAAGTCGATACACGATTGTTTGTTTGGCCATCTACGGTTTCTGATGAATTCCACAGCCCTGCTCCAGTAACTTCTAGAATTTCATAGTCTTCGGTATCAGGCTCCCGGTCTGATTCAGTCTGATCTGATCTGAGGGAGTTTTGTTATGTATCAGATCTATCATACCTTGGCTGAACAGTTTCCACTGGTGCTTGTGCGTCATGTTCTATCCCAATATCGGTATAGGTCATGCTCTGAATAGTTCTTCTCCAGCCATACATTGCCTGTGTTTCGATTGCTCAGGTTGCGTTTGGCGGTACTGGATGCAAACCCAATGACTGCTCATTTAGTAGTGTTCTCATCCTGTAACTCGAGTTACCTGATTGGATTCCCGACCTCAATCTCACGGATTGTATGCAATGAGCTTCGAGTTCGCATATATATTTACTTGGATTTACTACTAAAGTAGTTGGCTTGTTGTTTGAATTTGCTTGCAGTTGTCTAGAGATGGTGGAATGCTCGATGGCTGGTCAATGTTATTCAATATTAGACAAAATAAGAATTAAGACTTAGAACAATTGAATGTATCTTTCGTGTCATGAAGCTGATGAATGTGTAGTTATATTCAAAGAACACTTCAGGTCTTATACTGAAGTACTCAAGGGGGGAGGCCAGTTGAATCACATACTATGACTAAGGATTGAAAGAGAATATTCCCCTGTAAAATGGAGTTTTCTGCTTGTTGAAAATTATGATCAGAACTTCGACACTAACAGGTATCATGATTGTCGTGACTCCAGTTGAATAGGTTCTATGAGATGGGCATCACTGGAATTGTTGACTAAGCAAAATCTAATAACCACGAGTATCGGTTAGCGACTATGATTCTAGCAAGACACTTGTTATGCCTAAAGCGGATTAGGATATTCAAACCTCATCTCTCGATGTCTAATCAACACCACTGAAGGTATGAAAATCTGGATCCATGCTATACTTTCATGAGTTTGACTAGTTTAGTCCACCAACGGTAGCCCAATTAAGGACAGAATGCGCAGAGTGACTGATTTAGGCAAAACAAATCTCAGAAGTTAATGCAAGGAAATGTAAGTACTAACGAAGGATGCCAGAATTAGAAGCAAGGTCACCCAATGATATTTTTACTATAATATACCAATTAATGAATTATAAACTGAAAGTTCTAACGGAAGTGAAATAAGATCTAGCTTAAGGTACTAGAGTTTGGGAAACTAAAAAAAAAGACAAAAAAAGAACGAGAAACTAGGAAAATCTCGCTTTATTTTGTTCCAGCCCCGCGTGTATCGGAGTGGTACAGTTGGGACGATGATGAAGAGGTATTGCTTTGAGCACTAGCGGCACCACGGGACGAAAAAGGCCTGTGCGCCTAATATGTCAAAGGAGCTGCTGGGTCAGTTCCTCTCGCTCGAAGTGTGCTGCTCCGTGCATGTATTTGTACAATGGTAGAGGAGACTTGTTTTTCTTCGCGGGTACCAGGTAAGCAAGTAGGGGTATCCTGGCCACCATCAAATCCTGAAGGCAGCACAGCTGCTACCCCATTATCTGTCATGTAATCTAAATTCCTGGGGATCTCAGGTGGAACGTTACAAACTTCACAGTCTTGCTCTTTAGTAGATGGCCCAGATGGCCCATAGCCCAACTCTTTAGACAGTGGCACCAGTGGATTAGAGGTCACCACTTTTTCTATTTATACTAAGATGGCTCTCTGTTTTGTTGAGGGGCTCGAGGCTATCAATTTCTCTTCCTATATCGTCCATTAGGTATTGGATTTTGATCTTCATTTTAACTGACACCCCTTTAGGTATCAGTCAAAACTTACCTCATTTAAAACAATTGTCCCCCTAGCTGAATGCACCTGATATTCCCTCTCGCTCATAGACTCTGGCAATTGCTCCTTCTCCTCCACCTCCTCCTCCTCATTCTCCCAACCCTTATCCTCATCCTCATTGTTATCCTCATCCTCATCTACTTGCATGGGCGGGGCAGTATAATCCCAACTCTTGTGATTGAGAAATAGGTATCCACCATTTGCAGGCAAGGGAGTCTTGGACATCTCTGCTCTATAATTGCTTGACTTGACGAGCAAGGGATCTACAGGATCTTGTGCATGGGCCAGGCTAGAATGTCACTATTGCAATGGAGAAAGATAAGCTGTCGGAGGGGGAGAGGCTTTTGGGCTCATGACTTAAGCTGATGGCATACTCACCAGTCGTCCCGATCACATATCATGGCTATCCAATGCCCTACTCAACACACTGACCTCTAACCACCTGAGCAGAGTCTTCATACTCAGTATTGCTATAACACGCAAGGTGATTGGGCGGTCTGTGTCACTAGTACACTAGAGATGCCGAAGGAGAGGATGCCCTACTTCTGGGACACCCTTGCAGCATACAATATGGATCTTACTGCCCCTGGGCAATAGGTTCAGGCCTAATTAAACAGAGACTCTGTCAAAACAAGCCATTGCAAGCCTCATGAGAGACTGATAGAAATGATAACTTACACAGAAACTTGACGAATAGCTTCACCATGGTTGTGCTTCGTGATTTAAGAAAAGTTAGACTTGTGAACTCTCCTAGCTGAGGCTTTGACTAGGATTCTCATACAATGAGTGAGTTCCCCTATGTCCTTTGAGTCGTACTTTTTTCTAATCAGCACGAGGACTGTGCTCACCAGGGAAATAGTGCGAGCGAAGATCTTGATTACATCCACTTAGGTGTCTGTCAAGCATCTAGAATCTAGTTTGTAAACTATTATATAGGCTTTGAGCTGGGTACCCAAAGTTTTGTTATCACCTGATTTCAGATTGTGATCTGTCAACCCATACCAGGATTTGGGGTAGACAATGTCGCTATGCCTCCTCCTATAATTTGTACTCAATTGTTATTATAACTGATTCTGATATAGCAAGGTAGAGATTACTTTTGATCTACCTTGTATCCGGGTCTTCAACATCTTGCTCAAAGTTTGGGTGCTCCGCCAGGTCTCTGTGCAAAACAAAGTTAATTGCAAGTACTATATACTGCACCTGAGAAGCTAGTATTTGCTTGGATTATTTAAGGTCTCGTGTCAGCCGGGCAACAGAGGGCTGCACACTATAAAGTCCTTGTTGGTTTTGGGCTCTTAGTACTAACCCTCTCTTGCTGCGCAGCGGGTCATCTAAAGCTAGTTGAAATATTAAAATTGCTTAAGAATATATTCACATAGTCTACTTATTTTCTCTTGTGTAACTACTGTTTCTGTGAGGCTGGCAGTGTTTTAGGGGTGGGTGGAATCTTTAGATAAAATAGAATTCCAACAATAAAAAAAAAGAAAAAAACGGATCAAGTCTAGTAAGATGATGATATTGGATGGTGTTTGAAGTGGAAAGGTCAGAATTCAGTACAAGATGTGTAGAGGTGGTAGAAAAGCAAACAGTAACATAAGGAGAGTGGGAACAGGGTGGTAGGAGGATTGGTGAAAGAGGTACTTATATACACCTTATCGACATTGGGTGTGCATTTCCTGATCGTTAGCCCAGAAGAGAGGTACCTAACCACTGGCAGCGAGTAGGGTGTACTACTACAATGACTTCGTACACTGAACAGGGATACTTGTTTCTTGTGGGAGATATGAACTACCCACCTAGTGGATAGATGAATTGCGGTGGATACCCATGTAGAAAATAAACAATCTAATAATTGTGAATAGTAGAAGTCTCAATTGAGATTTTCAGCCCTGGTGATGAAATACAGTTTCAAGCTTCAGGAAGATACAGATGCCAAAAGATGTGAGGTGCAACATCTCTTGGCGTCTGCTAAGACACCATCGACATTACTTGAATTGAATTAATAAAGCACAAGAGTACAACTACTAGTATTGCTAATATGAGTAAAGCCAGACGAACATGAACTGATCTGATAAATATCTAGGGGCAGACTATAAGAAATATATTCAAACACTCTAAGAACTCTAATGCTAAACAATATCACTAATACACTCACTAACACACTATACCTCTAGGTAGACTCAGTGCAGGATAGATGGGTCTTGATATCCATGAAAGTCTATATAGGAAAACTCAAACAGAATCTCTTGAACTTTTGCTCTACACTACTATCATCATCAATAGAAGTAGTCAGGCTGCTCTTCCTTCACTCTTGGGTTTCCAAAAGGTCTCAAGCGATGGAAAGCAATAGAATTCTCTTAGACTCTTACTGATTACAATTTTCGTCTTCAAACGGAGTCCTGCACTTCCATCCCATATTGCCTTGAGCCCCACACCGTCCTTCCGCCCACTGTTTTATATTCAACCTGCTCTAAGTCTCAAGGGTGAGGGGTATACGATTCACAGGGAATTCGCTACTCTCTCCGACTAGTAATGTCAATATTCCAACCCTGCCCTTGCCTCCATCCCGGGCACCGGAGACATCCGACGATCCACTAGATACTGCTGCAGGTACAGGGTCCAAACTATCTTCCTCTTGTAGCTCACCTGCTCCATTAACCGGCCTAGAATCAGCTCTGGCCTCAGGTCATCATGTGAAATGAATTCCAAACTTACGGGCTGGCATATTACGAATACGTGTTGGCGCTATAAGAGCTAAATGGAAGAGAGAACCTTGAGGCAGGGAGTTGTGCCCTTAAATGCTGGTGTGGGTTCCCTACTTACGTTATTTGGATGATGGCAATGGATGAAGAGATCATTCTGGCCTTCACGAATAGGATTCAATAGGTGCTACACTCTTACCACTTCATTGTTATTGATAAAGTCATAATTGACCCAAGGGAGGAACGTGTGGGGATAGGGTTATAGTGGTCTGCAGCCTTCACCGGTAGTGCCAATTATCTACCGAATCGTGTAATGAGGTACAGATCTGGCAATCATTGCTGACTATCCATCTATGTCACAGTAATCCAACTTATTAAACCTTACCCAAGGGAGATGGAGGCAATTGAGTCGGTAATTATGTGGCCAGTTAGGGTTGCTATCAGCTCCTTGGCAAATCCAAACAACAGGGACCAATGTGGACGTCCAACCAGAGCGCTCCAATCTCCAACTCCATAGTCAGTAATTGAACAACATAAAGACATGGATTATGGTGAAAAGGACTCCTATGTTGGCCCCTGGCGATTTACAGGGCAATCAGATAGGATCATTGCTGCCACAGTACTGGTGCTCGGCTACGGTCTGAGCTACTGCTTGAGCTGACAGCTGAGCGACCAGATGGGGTATCTAGTATGATTGCTGGTTGGGGCAAGTGTCCTTGCGCCGGAATAATACTCGGATCGACTTATCCTTACCCCAGAACAATACCCAGAATGACCTGCCCTTGAGCTGGAAGCACAACTGGAATCCCTTGTACTTGCCCCAGAATACAACCTGGAATGAATTATTCTTGCTACTGAATAAAACCTAGAATAACTTGATTTTGCACTAGAACAACTTGAACACCCAGATTGACTTATTCTTGCACTTGCGGTTGGCAAAAGGGCCATGGAGACAAGCCCGGCACTAATCCTACATGATGATAATAATGTATTCCCCATTTTTGCACCTGACCAGCACCTGGAACGCCTAGTTATTATGCTTGCACTTTGTCATACAACAGTTGAGAGTGAGGTACCCTAGTCCTTGCCCCATTTCAACACCTGAAATAACCTGTCCATGTGCCAGAATAACCCCTCGAAGGACTTGTCCTACCGCTTGCAGTAGGTTAAACGCCACAACAGCATTTTGGAGAGAGGGAGCTTGGTTTAGATCGGCTGTAGCAGCACTCTGTTGAAAAGGGGCACCTGTAGGTAGTAGAATTGCTGGAATAATTATATGCACACTGGTGACTCCTGGCTGGCCAGATAGTCTCAGAGGCTCGTCCTTAGCCATAGCCTGAGTCCGGCTGTTTATCGTGATTGGCAACTTATTAATCCAGCCCTTTACTAGTTGCACAAGCGCCTCATCAGCCCCATGAATGCGAGCTAAGTTATTGGGAGCAGAGGTTGAGGTGAGCTATTCGCATTCAGGGGTCAATTATTTTATTCCCGTGATGAGTTGATGGAATTCTCCTATAGGGAAATTAGCGATTGGCATATAGTTCCTTGCTACTAGCTGATCTTTGACAATTTACCCCTATTGCTTATACAATGCTTTGCCTGCATTATTATTCTGAATGCCAATGGGTACCTTATAGACATTCATGAACTGACTCAAAGGATTAGGGCATAGTGTTCTGATCTTGCCTATGAGAACAATAGGTAGATATTTGCACTTCTGCCCGGTTGGAACCTGCTGGCCTCGTGGATTCTATAAAGAGACATATTGTCTGTGGATGATATTGTGGCCTATATTGGATCATTTTTGGTATATATAGCTAAGAGTATTGGAAATAGAGCAAAATATAGATGTTCAGAATTTGGATGATTTTGGTATGAACTTGAAGTCCCTTCTAGCCCAATTGACTTTATATAGACAGCTCCCAAACATTCTACAGAATTTGAAAGAATCAAAATATGTTTTCAAGAATGGCTACCAATAGGCAAATTAGAGGCGCGGGGACATCGTCCAAGTCAACATGAAGAAAGAATTATATCCAAGTTTGTTCAGGAGCATCTCTGATCTTGAAACTTCGCGAATGTTGAAACTTCACTGATATTGAAACAAACTATAACTGATGTCATGTAATGTCTGCACTAAACCCCATGAACAACTATTTTCTCTTCAGAGCAATTATCCTGCTTAGCATCTACGCTAGTTGGGCTTACGACTAAACACTGCAGTACACATACCCTACAATATACCCAAAGCCCACCACGTAGACTAAGCTGACTCCTACCATGCCTAGCGAATATCCATTCTACTAACGAAAATAAATTGGTTCATGCAGATAGGAGAAACACCTGTGAAATGTGCACGCAAATCTAAACATTGTTCTCGTATTCACTATACGATATACATCATCCGTGGCTATTATCAGCAATGTTGAAACAAGTATAATCCACCAAGGAGAGGTGAGCCAACCCATGGATTGGGATTATCAACTAATCCAAATCCAACATGATATGACCTCAATGCATTTCCTGCCCCCAAGTCTAACACTGTGATACCAGACAACCCTACTGCTTCGTTACTCGGTATATAGGAGTATTATCCCTACATGGGAGAACCAATTGGAGATGTCCACAAATTTGAGCCAGAACACAGCAATCTCTTGGAGAAACCTTGGGCGCCATGGAGTAGTATGTATCATTTCAATCTGGTATCTTGGTTCATTCAGGTTAAAGTATGTAAATCACGTATCAGTGAATACTACTTAAGTGGCCTCAGTAATTCTAGGGAGACCGAATATAGCTTTATGCATACTTTGGAAAGCCAGCTTAGCTCTGTGGACTAGTACAGTCCATATGTGCAACAGTTCAAAGGCCAGATTGACAATAGCAAGAGAACTCTGCCATTCTTCTATTGTAACATTTCAGATTGTGTCTGATATCTCCTTGGTCAGATCGCCTACTGAGATGACTCTGTCTATGCACTGTGTAGTGAATTGGATTCCAATTTTGAAAGGATCTTTGCAGAAAGGCAGAGTGCAGACTGATAGTATAACGTTCAAGTAAAATGCTATATCTTCCTTTATGGCAATATTTGCTGACTAGTTATAGAAAACACTTCCACCAGGTGCGACTATAATTATCATTATTGTAACGTTCAATCAGATCTATCTCAATAACTATCATGGTGACAACAAAGCGTGGTTTGTCTATATTACACTCAGAAATCTTCGGTCAGCCAGACGCTACTACGCTGAATCAATGGCTGTTGTGCTTCTCACACTATTTCCTGTCCCCTACAAATTCACAAAACCCACTAAAAAAGCAACAGCCAACAAAATGCAAGTGCTATTCGAGTTCATCTTTGCGCCGTCGCTGCACACGGCACTTGATAGTATCCCAATTCATTGCTCTGATGGGAAGGTTCTGTAGTGCTTCTCACTCTTGCCTTCATGGGTGGCAGACTATATGAAAAACATAACTCTACATGAGTTACAATCCAACGCTGGTTTTACATGTGAGGTACCTGCCAGGATAATAGGAACCAACTTCAAGAACTATCGAGAATGTGATTAGGCAAGATATGAATGATATGTTTATGAAAGATCTGACAGCATCAAAATTATGTTCGGTAGACTTGGTATAAATTTGGGCCAAATTCTTTTAATGGAGTTCACTAGATATTGGTACCTAACTTGCATATCCTGGATATGCTCCATTTTGTTTATCTTATATTATTTAATTAAGCACATGATGGACTCAATTCAAGCCTCTCTCATGAAAGTCAGGCAACTGCAGGCTTCAGATGTGGCTTGGAAGATATTACCACAATACTCTGGATTTTGGATACTCAAAAAGGCCTACCGCCTGGTAGCGCAGTTGTAGGGGAAGCAGATAAGAAACCATGGGCACTGTATTTTGGAAGTTCTCATGGTGGCCCTGTGACAGCCAGAGAGTTCACAAGCCATACCTATCAAACATGCTCAAGGCTGTGTCAGAGCGCTTGGCCACCTCTTTATGATGGCATAAATCCGAAGCTACATGTCTGACACCATAGCTTATAGGGATAATTATCTTAAATGATTTCAAAAGATGAAAGGTATTCATTTTGTGTTTTGAGTAACTAACCATACACTGGCCACGTAAATGAGCAACTGAAGGAAATACAACATCATACAACACAAATAAACCAGACGGTGACCCATTCCAAATGGTGCCATATCTGTTACCATGATTGTGAACAAGAGCACATGTATCCTATAGACTTAATCTATGGTGAATCACATTTCACCTTTGTCAAGTTACATGTGCCAAGTAATTTTAGTGATCATATACACCAATTGGGCAATATACCCCTGTATTCCAGAGAGTTTGGAGAGCTAGCCCACAATAAACAAATCAAGAATAGATGGCGACAATAGAATAAAAATAATGCCTAACGCCTAATTGTGCAGAGCCACAGTTGTCAGCACAGCATGCGATTGAGCTTATTGAACCTTGAATCTTTTCGACGCCAGGGAGAGTATATCTCTGCTGATGTCCTGCGACATTTTGACAGTAAGACATGTACCGTAACAATGCTGGTCGATCATAGGAGGATCCTGAAAGAAAGTCGGGATGACGTGTCCAACATCTCAGATTTTATCATACTTTCAGCATCCTCATTAACCCTATATGTCGCAAATTGCTCTGATATGACCAGTATAACCTACCTATAGAGCACCGACTTCCTGAAAATTATACGGTACTTTTATCACTCCCGATTGAACTACTAACATAACTCGAAAATCTTGGTTCCAAAGTTCCAAGGCAAATTTCCATAATCCACCATGTACACTGCACAGTCACACTACACTTCTGGAACCAGAGGAGGCCCAACAATTTGGTTTAAGTCTAGGCTGTTACTGAAAAGGTGTAGGATGCACTGAGGGGCCATCTGCCTGTAGACCATGTGGCGCTCTTGAAAATCAGGAACCTCACTAGTGAGAATGCTGTCTGTTAGATGGCAGCTGTTTGGATATTTAGTGCAGTGAACTCAGAATTCCTCTCGAATATTCATGCCCTTGTTACTGTGCAGATAAGAAGGGATGCTTGAGGGTTTAGGATAGTTGAGGTAGCGGCAACCCTCGGCCTAAGGTACCTGATCCCCGAGGGCAACAGGAGTTGACTAGAAAATAGCTCAATTGATTTAAGAACATTCAATGAAGTATACTAAGAAATCAGGTTACTGGCTGGGGGGGCGGCTAGCGGGCTGGCTGTGCCTGAGTGTCATATCGCGCAGGGCTGCCGAGACAAAAAACGCTGTCTAGCCAATTGACATAAGGAAGTCAGCAAAACCTGATCACAATTCACTAGACCGCTTTTTGCAGGAGCGAGTACATTGTCCAGCGGTATATGTTTATTGAACCAATAGTCTAGAAAATAAAGAGTAAGACACTATAATACTACTAGCTAGTATGCCCTGTATACGCGAGATTCTGAACTGTGGGGCGGCCCAATGTTGGACATGATATGAGTTAATACGTGATGGTGCTCACAAGCGGAAATGTTAAGCCGGCACTGCCATCATAGTGAGCTGGAGCAAGGGTTCAAACACGGCGTCAGTATGACATGAGGTCGTGTCAGGAGAAACAAGGCTTTGCCAGGCAACACAGGAAGTAAAAGATACATTTATAAATTGCAACGAAAGTCACATTGAACTGGGGGCAGGGGATGCAAGTTAGGATGCATCTGACGCAGGAAATGCACCAGTGACGTCATCTGCCTCAGGGTGCAACTCCGATACATCTGATGCAAGGTACTTTTTTTGCTGATGAATAAAGATAAAAAAATGGCTCTTGGTAGTTACCTTAAACTATCTGCTCTATTTCCTTCTCATGAAAAGCTCTACTTCAAGTACTACTAAAGTATTATAAGAATCTCACTCCTCTCCTCTCTGCTGACAGCCTAGCTGCTTAGCAGGGTGACACTCTTATCCTTTCTTTCTCTATATGATTTGTCATCTCTTCTGATAGCTTAAGTATGTGAGTACTTTTGTCTATATCATCTCACAGTTGTTCTTGCCTGCCCTCCTACGCTGTACCTATTCTGTTGCCTTTACCTGAAATTGACATGGTAGATAACCCGTCTACCTTGTATGAGGTATAGTGCAACCTCCAGTTATTCGTGAAATATTGTCTCCAGTGGCTCTACTTTCTGTCATTGCACTATCTCCTGAGTCCAGCGATTGGTAAAATGCAATCACAGAAAAGTTATAATCACTTTATGTTTATTTGCTTTGTACTTCTCACAGTGGGAATCACGCCTCTTTCTTACTACTCATGTCTAATCCCATATCTCAGTTACAGCTACTCTACCATCTTCGGCTAGCAAATACCCCTCAACTCGCATGGCTCTTTGCCTTTATCATTTTCTTAATTTGGAAACTGGTATTCCTGCTTGAGGGTCAAGCTAACTGTCTAGTTCCCAAGGGTTTTTAGCTGCTGGCTCTTTTCTTTCCAGCAGAGTGGCAGGGATATGCACTGCCTCTAGTCTAGGTTCCAGTAGCTAGTGATTTGAATACCCTACACCACTTGGATACCCAAGTCAGCTTTCATAGATGGATCTCCTACTGGTGCTAGACTCAACTCTCACTGTATAGCTAGAGAGCTTAGACACTACATGCCTTACTTCTTACTCATCTGAGTTAATACCTCTGCACTTTTGTCACTGGAGTCTCCATTTCTAACTTGAGTTAAAGTTTTCTTTTTTGGTTTATAGGTTCTTTCTTGACTTTTGGTGCTTTTTCCTCAAGGTCTACATCTGTGAAGATTAATAGTTTATGGTATTTAAGCTAGCTGTTTCCTTAGTGGATTTTACTCATAGTACTGGGCTTTTGCTTTTTACTATCAGGTCAAAGTAGTCAGGTAAGTCAGGCAGTGTCCCAGGATTTAGATCAGGGAATTGAGAATAGACTATTGTTGGAGGCTTTTTGGCAATATGGCTGTGTAGAACTAAAGCATCTTTGTACCTAGTTAGCTGCTGGCTTAATTTACAAATATTAAGGGGAAAAAGAAAAATTTAAATCTAAAAAAGGCACTTGATAGTAAAATGCACAATCCCGTCAATTTTCCTTCTGTTACGAATATTATGTTATTAACAAGCTAAGTCCGGATCAGGCGGGTAGCTAGCTCTTTAAGGTTTAGAATTGGCTTTTCAAAGCCAAAGTGACTCAGCATCTTAACAACCATTTTAATCCCCAATGAATCACAGTCCTCCAGGTCACTGGTCGCGAATTTTACTTTCTCAGACCGCCCAAGTGATACCGGCCTCCCTACTCCCCCTACCGTAGCTCATCCCCACTCCTCGGAATTGGCCTAGGATATGAAGTAGATGCTAGTAGATAATACCATCATTATGAAAGATCTATCACAATAGATATTGTTGTAATCCATAATTGTTATTTATTACAAACTAATAGGGTGTTAGGGAGATGTACTATACTAGAGTACTGTATTGAGGTGGGCCTTCCCCGTTCAGAGTTCCCTTGCGGGTATTAGCAATCTTAACGGTAAAGGTTACCTTAAGGTGACCCACAGGAGAAAATCGAAAAAAAATTAAACGCTTGTTGTTGAAGCTGAAGGATGAAATGTCAAACAGCTGTAGTTAGTCAGCTTGACTAAGTCCCCGGAGTAGAGAAAGGATCAAGACCTAAAGAAAAGTTGCTGATCACGGTAAAGAAAAAACAAATTCCACGATCTGAAACTCCAGGCTGAGGAGTTCCCTCCTCTCAAAATAACCGGAATGCTGCTACCTAAACCGCCCCGTTTCTCTATCCGCTTGAGTGGACGGAATCATGAAAGAAATGCAAAGTGGCTAAAGCTATCTGCATGTTCAACACTATGCAAGTGTGAATGTAAAAAAAGGTAAATAGGGAATTCTTTTTGCTTTATATCTCCGCTTGTATACTAGCTGTTGAGTATTTGGAGTGAGAACATTGTCTGGATTCTCGGTTAAGCTAATGATTGAATTCAACAGAGGGTATGAAAAAAAAAAACAAAGTTCGGCTAGGAGCCTCTTAGAAGCTAAGCCGCATACTCGCAAACGCATGACGTTTGTGAACATGACTGCTATTGCATGTGCTCTAAGAATATGGGAGGAGTCAAGAGGTTAACTTTATTGAAATACCCATGTATCCGCAGCTACCGGTGTGGCGAGGGCCAGATTGATGGGGCACTCTAGCAGTTCGGAGGACAGATTTCCACCCACACTGGTACAGCCAGGATAAATTTATGGAATTTACACCCAGCAAAAACACTCTGTTAGTTAGCTTAGCGTGCATAGGATTGCTGCATTTATATAAGCCACCTTTAGGTTTCTTCGTATACCGTAGAATCTCGCCCTTCACGAACTGGCCTGGACTAGGACAATTTACAATCGGCCAAATTTCTAAATTAATGATAGGCCAAACATCTCATCTTTTCCAAAATCCTCAAAAGCTTAGTTTTGTTAGTACTAGAGATTTTGAAAAGTCCTAGTCCAGGCCAGTTCGTTAAGGGCGAGATTTTACGGTAGCAGAGAGCAGCCGCCGGGGGTATCAACACCCAATAGACAACGTTCACTTGCTCTTTCAATTTATCCATGATCTTCTTCGTCTATCTCACCCCTGTACATTCATTTAAACACGAGAGCACTAGGTCAACTCGCTCTAGACTTCTCCGGTTTAGCAGGAGGTCAAGACCACACACGGGTGGCAATGGCACGATCTCACACACTATCCAGCACACGGGAGCCAAGGAGATAGCCCCACACCGGTATGTTGTGAGTACTCGCAAACGCAGGACGCTCGTGAACACAACTGCTATTACATACTCGGGGCAGCAATAAAATCCGTGAACGCTGGGGTAGTGATTGGCGACAAGCTGGATGACCAAATATTCAGGCTTAGCCAGTTAGAATCAAAATTCAACAATTATTGTGTTTAAAGTGTTCACGGAATCATTTTCACCTTCTGTGACAGGTCATATTTCCAGTTTTCACCAATCGGCGCCCTTGATTCAATCTCACGATAGCTTCAAGTCTTTAATTTCAGACACTTCTACCCTGACTTTGAAGCCCGTTCTGGGAATCATTTCATTGATTGTATCTACTTTTCGAGATCCCCTATCTTCTACTGTTCTTTCTCTTTCAGGTCGATATGGTTAAATAAGGTTCTTTCTCCTCTTTCGCCTCCTCCATTGCTCGGAGAGGGGGGATTTACCAGAGGGTTGAGAAGTCTTTCCACCTCGAGGCGGAGGTCTCTTGCCTCCGATATCATGTCTCAGTGCTCTCCTGCCACTGGCATCTTTGCGTGAAAGTGAGAGATACATTTCGTGGGGCTTCTCTTGTGAGCCCTAGCCCCGAATCCCCCTTCTCTGAGAGAGATTTTGACACTTCCCCTCCCCCATTTTTTGCAGAGGTGGCTAGTCATCGTGTGGTGGTATGGCTGCCTTCTGTGGCGCCCTCAGTTGCGGATTCCCCTGATGTGGCTGTGCTAGTGGCTAGTGGTTTGGTTGTGGTGGATGTTGGTTTGGATGTGGTGGTGGCGGGTGGCGGGTCCATTGAGGGGGAAGAGGACTCTGATGGCGATTTCGAGATGGGTGCTGTGGTGGCTAACCTTTCCCCCTCTCCTCAGATACCCCGTGGTATTCAAAGTGTCCTTTTGTAGTCACCTGTTAGTTTGCCGCTTCGCGCCTCTCCCCCCACTCTCTTGGGGTTCTGGTGGATGAGGATGAGGTTTTGGTGAGTGGTTTGCTCTGCCCGATTGGTTCTTCAGTTGGCCCAGTTGTTGGGGCTCGGTTGGGCCATCGTGCCCGTTGGAGAAAAGCCCAGAGGGTAACTAGGATGCCACCTACGCTGTTGGTGGTCAGTTTGGAGGAGTTGATGGGATATGGTTCCAATCAATCAATTTCCCCTCCTATCCAGCATAACAGAAAGTTTGTTCGGTGGGCTCTTCAGGGTTGTTCTAACCATCTGTGCCCGTTCTAACCATCTGTGCCCGAGACGTGTTCTGGATACTTCCCAGGATATGACTATTGTGGCTTGCTCTTGTGTGTGGTCTGGAACGCGTCAGAGGCTAATGCATAATGTGGATGGTGAATTGGGCCGGAGTCTTACTCTGTGCCCAATATAGGATGCGTACACCCTCTCTGCTTTTGGCTATTCTTTTGTGGTCTGTTTTTACGACGGGTGTGGCTATTGCCCTCCAGTTTATTATGCAGAGGTGACTGTGTACCAGGAGTTCAACTTGGTGGATTGATTTGGGGGTTTGTTATTGGTAGTTTTAGTTTTCTTTTGTGGAGCTGTGGGACTGGTCTGCCAGGGGGGTTTGGCAATGGTCGGCGGGCCTCGTATTACCCGGTTGTGTTTTGAAGGAGGTATTGGACTTGGGTTTCTTTCGCTTTTGTGGTCCGGGCTACAGGAAGGTAGTTTAAATCTTTGTTTGTATATGTTGGGTGCTTTGGTTAGAAATTTCTGTCGTATGGTTGGGGGGTTTCTCCTTGGAGTGCCATTGCCTTGTTGAGCTGAAGCTGTGACCTGGATGGGTTGCGGTGGATGTGTTGATACAGAGGTGTGCTCTTGCTACAAATCCTACGGTTGGTCATATACCAGAGTGACTATGGGGTAGCCTGAATTGATGTGGGTTATGCTTGCACCCTGGAATGCAATGCTGTTGCTGGTCATATGCCAGGATTGGCGGTGTCTCCATAATAATAAAATAAGCTTGATAACGGAATTTACTCTCTTTTACCACACATGCCACATGCGCATATGGCCTATAAACCGCATATCCACCCCTCCAGATGGCCGATAAATTGCTTTTTGGGACCGACGATGATGATGTTGATTGATTTGTTTGTGTTTGATTTGTTTTTGTTTTGGTTGTTTTGGTTGTTTTGGTTCTTTCATGGTAGGTCTGTTTGGGCTGGCATACCCTTTGATTGTACTCCCGTTAGGGATCAAAGCCTGCATTGGCACGGTTACCTTTTAGTTATTTAGCTGGTTCGGCGCACCGGTCGCTAGGCCAAGAAACACTCTGTAAAAGAGTTAGTGACAATACCCGAACTCTTTTCGTTCACCCTTAGGCGGGTAAATACCTGCCTAGACGATGCCTTGTCTCTAAGTACTTCTCAAAAGACAACAAATGGTCCTGTGATAAGTAGCTCAAATAGAATACAAAGTAAACAATCTAGGCTGTTTATTGAAGCAGGTTTGGCAAAAAGACATGCAAATTTGATAGAGTTAGAGGTGAAGTAGAGAAGAGGAAAGATTTTATTTGGAGATTAATTGAGATTAGGGTGGTTTTGAAGCATTATTCATGATAATTATCAACTCCCCCAAATGACGCAAGCCAACCACGGTTGCTAAATTCACCTAGGGCATACTGGGGCACTTTTCCACTTTTGTTACCCTAGCGACTCTCTTGCCAGACCAGCTAAATCCCCCTATTTGTCAAGTTTAGACCGTGAATGGCTGAATGTTTGACGCAAGCCACTCCCGAGCACAGGACTCTCGCACTTCCCCCTAGCCAGTACTAGCACCCATTAGATGCCCCACTCGCAAACGCATGACGTTTGTGAACACAACTGCTATTGCATACAGGCAAAAGATCGGCCGGAGTCTCATGATTTTGGTGTACTCGGATACCAGGGTTGGTCCGTGAACAGCATTTTAGAGGGTTCAATCAAATTTTATTATCCCCCTAATTGTCTCGCAACAGGGCGGTTGACTTGCAGCTCATTGAAACAAAAAAGCAAAGTGTACGGTTACCGACTTCCCTTCCACTGCTACTTTCATAACACTGCGCATGTATTGTGAACAGAGCCGCACCCTACAATGCTCTAATGCAGAGGTGGGTAGGGAGAAGATAAAGGGCTTTTTCACTAAAACATTAGATGCTCGTTCGTCTATTTTTCGCTCTTGTACAAAGCTGACCTTGATGAAAAATCCCTTTGAGAAGGGGATCTAGCGAGGATTTTTGGTAAACACTACCAATGATAAGTAGACTGGGGCAGGTTTGTGTAACCCCAGTGCCCCGTGAGGATCCCACCCCCTCTTCAGTTCCTACGGATTTCCTTGTGCTCAGGCTGACCCTCCTGCCCGCAATACCTCTTGACTCTCATGAAATAAAAGTACAGGGGGTTGTCGGTATGTGAGGCGAACTCGAGTTTTACTGGCCAAAATTACGTGTGTGTAACCATAGAAACAGCCAATCTTGGCTATAAAATTGGTGATGGAAAAAAGTCAGGCGAACTCTTGGCACGAAGGTACCCGATATTCGACTCTTTGGTTGGCCGATAAGTCTATAAGCCAACCAGAGCGGCTTCGCCTCACTTACCCTTAACCCCCTGTACTGTAATTCAGATAGGAAATAGGACTTATGTTATTCCACTATCAGAAGTTTACCGATAATTTCAACACGTGCAATATTAATAACTCTTTCAAACAATATTGTCATCATCGAGTAGGATGCCCGGAGGAACCAAATTTTATGTTAGTCATCGCTCGCTGCCCCAACGACAGCATCAGTACGAAGGTGTGAGAGCCGACCAATTCTATATCATGAGAAACTCGGTACTAGAGACTTGTGTGTTCAGTAAATCACGTGATGTAGATGTGGGAGATAGTCGCATTGAGCCAGTATTATTCTGTTACGGGACCTCAAGGCTAAGCGAAAGCTATAAGAATTGTTTCCCCAGTGTAACTCTTGTGCCTCCAACCAGACCAGTCCGTTGCGCCGAGATACTCTCCCCCGCAAATGTCTTCATATCCCCATCTAGCAAGATGGCAGTAGATTTTGCACAAGACTTTGCGGGTCGCCTGCGGATCAAACCCCACGGCCACATAGGCTATTGTAAACGCCAGCGACAAAACGGTGACGACTAAACAAAACGCCGGGGTTAAAGCAACTCAAACGACCCTGCTCGCCCATGGACAACTTTGGAGTGTGGAGGTTCTCTCTCATTCGCTTGCTCGCTTACTATCGCGCCCACTCTCAACGGACTAAGTAACTTACGGCAAAAATAGGAGTATATATGAAAACAGCGGAGTTCTCCCCCGACCCCCATACCTTTCTTTTCTCTTCGGCATGTGTATGATATCTCCTTTAACTTTCACGGACTCCCGTGCTAACAAAAGAAAGACAGGCTTAATGAACTCCCACTGCGCGTAGCCTCCGCTCCACACATCCAACTTTTTTTCCACCCGACTCTTTGATAGTCGCATTGCACCTCCGCTGTGCCAATCCTCAGTGCACATCCGAAACCTTTACCCGAACAATAACAATATAACTTGAACGCGATAATTGTGAGCACGATATGCTGACCATTCGCATCAGCATCAAAGCTTCTAACTGACCACAAATACCTTCATCCATGCCAAAGTTCTCGAAGGACTGGAGAAGTGGCAGTTCGATCGCTCAGCATACCACAATGTCCGGATAACTGCCTCGTGAAAGGTGACAGCGAGCTGGAAATCTACGAACCGAAGTCCACATTCTACGGTTGTTTCGCTACGTTCCGCGGTATGGTTGGCCTTCGGGATTGGGTCGGTTCAAACCACTCTAGTAGCACTTTTGAAGTCCCTGCGGCGATATGGACTCTGAGCCATGACCCTCAGATGCTCTATTAGGCCTTATATTTACGGAATTATTGTTTTCAGGTGCGTCTGCGGATTAGGGCATTATTTCTGATAATCCAATACAAACATTTATAGAGACAGGGGTTATGGCTTTTTTTCTCAAATCCTTATGGACATGCCCGAGTAGCTATTTAATACATGTAGCAGTCGGCTCTATTAGTATTAATCCTGTAGTGTGATAGATACTCTCCAATGTTACATAAAAGGTGTTCGATCAGTACTACCGGTATGTAAAGTACGGGTACAAAAAGAACCGTCCGGCAACGCAATGGCAACCCCACTACCACTCTAAATTTACTACCCCTACAACTACAACTACTTGAAATAAACTGAAAATATGTGTAGACATACAATAAATATAAGAAAAGCTATATGTAAAATTAGAAAACAAAAAAATCAATACTTGGTATACCATCCCCTTGCATCTATGACAGCAGCAACTCTACTAGGCATAGACTCCCACAACCTTTCCAGAAAATCCACTTCAATATCCTGAGTCCAAACCTGATTTAGAGCTACTGCTAGATGCTTTCTAACAGTTTCTGGGCCTCCCTTGGTCTTGTGGATGTTGGGAAAGTGCTGGTGTAGCTTTTCCTTCATCCTCTTCCAACAGTGCTCAATAGGATTGAGGTCAGGAGAATTGGCTGGCCATTCCATAACCTGTATGTTGTTTTCCTCAAACCAAGCCATGGTATCTCTTGCAGTATGTATCCTTGCACCATCCTACTGAAAGATAGGATCCCCAACTGTATCCTCCACCTCCTGCCAGACATCAACTAAACCATCCTCCAAAACTCCAATATATACAAATCTATCCACACTCTTGTCAAAAATAGGAATCAGAGGGCCCTTATTTCTGCCCCAAATACAAGTCCACACCATTAGCTTTACTCCTGGCCCCTTAGTAACCCCATGAATACAGTCTTTGTGCCACTTTTCTTCAGGTGTTCCGAACACCCATATACCCTTAGGATCCTTAGACTTTTCAACCAAGGATTCATCACTAAAGATAACTCCTTCAAAGTCTTCCTTTGTCCAATCCTTATACTTCATTGCCCAAGCTAACCTCTTAGCAGCATGCTCATCCTTTAGAAGAGCTCTTTTCCAAGCTCTCTATTTCTTTATGTTGACTGAGGCTAAAGCTCTCTTGACTGTTTGGAGGGAGGAATATGGTGCAACATCATTGCGCAATTCTGATAAAGTCTGGTGGCGTGCCTTCTTAGACTCTCTGACTAGGTGGCGGTAGGTTCTGGAATCAATAATTTTGGGTCTTCCAGGTATAAGAAGGTTTTTTGCATCACCCCTCTTTTGGAAGCGGTCATGGAAAGTTTGAACAGTACTCTTTGGACGGTTTAAGAGCTCTCCAATCTCTCCAAAAGAGATTGTTTTTTTTCTCAGAGCAACTATTTGCCCTTTCTCAAACTATGTAAGGTAGCCTGTCTTGTGTGGAGGCATTGTGGTTGAGGGGTGGTTGATTGTAGGAGTGGGGTGTTTTGAGGTGTCGCGCGGTAACCACCGATCGTACGGATCCTTTTGGCCTAGTACTTTAAGTTAGAGAGAATTTTTTTTGAAAATTCGCTGTTCATCTTTTAGCATATCCCAAATGCTAACTGGTTGGGGGTATAATATAATTTGGATGTATGGGGGTATTTGGCGTGGTGGCGGGACTCGTGAATTTGCTATTGCTGTTCATGCCAAGTCGTGGGATGAGGGAATAGGGTGCCCAACACAAGCGGAGTTTGATATTCTACGAAGAGGTAAATTTATTGTATTATTGGATAAAACGAGATATTGCCGATGGGTGAGGGAGAGGCTAAATTATGCAAATAAAAAAGAAAAAAAGAGAACAAAAACCCCCTTCAAATTTACCCCATAAAGCGCTAGGGAGGGGTGCTGAAAGCGAAAAACGAAGAAAAATCTCAGGCCAGCCTCACAAAACTCCAGAAGATCTAGCGGGAGGGGGGCTACTGGACTGGGCGGGTATGCCAGGGGGGTAGCAGCACTACAACTCCATCGTGCAGGTTGTTGGTGGCAAGCTCGAGCGGCGTTTGGCCACACTTCAGGTCGCGAGTATAGGGGTTGACGTCCTTCGACCCTAACAGGAGCTTCACTATTTCCTCATGACCCTTCCCGGCAGCCCACGAGATCGGGGTTCGGCCATAGCTCTTGTCTGTAGTGTCGGGGTGGACACTTTCTGCCCCAACAGGAGCTTCACCACTCCCTCATGGCCATTCTCGGCGGCCAGCAAAAGTTTTAATAAATCGGCTATGGCGAATAACGGCGATATGACGAAACACGGCGAGTGACGGTTGGTGAAACGAAATGAAACGCCAAGCTGCTCTCAATGAAAACGATTGCAACACTCAGGAGAGGGGAAAAACTCTTCACTTGACTAACAACAATAGACTCACGCACGCTCTCATCGACAACTAACTAGGGACAACACTGAAGTATATATATCCATCATCACCCATCATAAGGTACTGTCACTCGGCAAAAGTGTTCGTGATTTTGCTTAGTCAGATGTCTCACTTTATCACGAACACTTTTGCCTAGTGACAGTACCTCTTAGATGATATGTTCTTCCTCCCTTTTTCCCAACTTTGATGCTAACAAAAGGAAAAACAAACAGAACTACACACAACTTCCACAATTTTCCCTTCCTGTGTTTGACTCTCTTACAGAGTTCTTACAGCCTTTCCACGCGAGTTCCCCTTTCCCTTCCGCAAAAGCAATCGTGCTAACAAAGGAAGGACAAGCGTAACAAAGCAAACTCCTGCTCCCGCCGAAGCCTGCGTACCTCCGATATCTGGGTCCCCCTCCGATACCCTTCCGGCGGTTTGTCGAGCGATAACAGAAGCCTGCCGAGCAGCATCAAAGAACTCGCTCCCGGCAGGTGCATGTCCGGGGCTTCTTTGTCCGAACGATAAAGGGATAGGCTGAGTGCGTGCCCGTGGGCTATGTGTGGGTCCGATATGGTGAGCATGCCGAGCAGCTTCAGGTTTCCAACAAAAGTGGCGTTCGGTGGTATGTATTTGAACAATTGGGGTTGACATCTTTCCACTCCAATAGTAGCTTCACCATTCCTTCATGAACGTTCCCGGCAGCCCACGAGAGCGGTGCTTGGCCATACGACGTGTCTGGGATATCGAGGTCGACATTTTCCCGCTCCAATAGTAGCTCGACTATTCCCTCGAAGCCCTTCTCGGCGGCCTGCAAGAGCGGGGTTCGGCCGGATTTCGTTGAAGTATCGGGGTTAACATGTTCCTGCCTTAACAGTAGCTTCACTATTCCCTCATGACCATTCGTGGTAGCCCACACAAGCGGTGTTAGGTCATACTTCGTGTCAGAGGTATCAGGATTGACACTTTCCTGCTTCAACAGTAGCTTTATTATGAAGAAAATGGAAGAACCTATAGGCCACCCCCAACGATATAAGCAAACATGCGCAATACATAAGGTAATAGTGGAGCAACTGGCTCATAAACAAAACCACCAAGATCAAAGCTACAATGAAGAGTTCGATCACCAACGCACAACTGATAGAAAGGAAAACTTCTCTGATCCAACGCTCACGACTCCACAATAGTCAATAGCTCACAACATGGTATCTCATCCCACATTCTCCCACTGCCCCTAACACACCTCTGCACACTCTTCTGATGCTCAACGCACACCCTCCCAAGCAGACTCCCCAAAGCACACTCTAACCAACTGACGGTAGAGACAGGAGGATATATAAAACCAAAACTGAGCCTTCCAGGCTCTTCCATCCTTCCAGAGATCACCACAGTGATCTATTGCCTTCCATGCATGTTCCTTCTTCCTTGCATGCTTCCCTTCCTTCTATGCAGCGAACAATCCTGTTAACAAAGAAAAGAACTATTTTCACAAAGAAAACTCTTCAGGCACAGTAGCCTACTTGCATCCATCTATTTTCTCATCGATCGCAAGCGCATATCCGTAGTTTGTCGAACTATAATGGAGTATGCTTAACTGCATAAAAGAACTTGCTCTCTGAGGTATCAACCCGTAGCGCATATGCGGCGAACCTCTTTGTCTGAACGTTAGTTGGTTGGGTATGTGCCTATCCGTGGGGTTCTATGCTCGATAAGTTGAGTATGTCGAGCAGCATCCGATAATTCCAACATATTATTCCATCATGGCCATTCTCGGCAGCCCAGAAGAGCGGCCTTCGACCAGGTTCACTTGAGGTATGGGGATTGACCTCTCTCTACCCTAGCAGTAGCTTCACTATTCCATCATGGCCATTCCCGGCAGCCCACGAGAGTGGTGTTCGTCCATATTTACTTGAGCTATCGGGGTCGACACATCTCCTGTTAGATAGTAGGCCCACCACTTGCGCGGCCTTCACCCACAAACAACCAATCCTCCCAGGATTGACAAACTGTGGTCCAGGAAATAGAATAAATCGGCTATGGCGAAACGGCGGGCGAGTGACGGTTGATGAAAAAAAACCCCAGGCTACTCTCAACGAAAACGATCGCAACACTCAGGAGAGGGGAAAAAATTCTTCACTTCACTAACAACACTAGACTCGCGCACACACTCTCTCAACAACTAACTAGGGACAAGACAGAAGTATATATCCATCGTCAGGTACCTCTTGGATGATATGTCCCTCCTCCCTTTTTCCCAACTTTGATGCTAACTACGGCGGACTATAAGGACCCAAACCGCCACCGAATTCAAATATTGATTTTATATTTTGTGCTAAGCGAAACCCCAACAAAAAAAAAAAAAGAGAAAAAGTAGGAATAAGCTGTTATCCAGCTGGAGAGAAGAGCTGCGAGGTTGTGTAATTATGATTGACATAATAGAGGAAGAAAGGAAATACTACAGACGCCGGAACTTGGTTCATGAAGTGGTCAGGTTTGCTCCACGGTTTACTTCTTGGTCATAGTGTACCCTCGATTGCTTTGTGATAAAATTCACAGTTAGTATTAAGGTGAATATAGGGGGCATAAGGGAAGGGCTAGCAGAGGGGTTGTCTGGTAGGTATCTTGTAGAGGGAGCAAAACACTGACGGTGTAAAAGTTTAAGAACTAAAGTGTGTATAAAGAAAGGAATAAGTGATAATATATGATCCCGGAGTTCCGGTGCAGGCTTGAAGACAAGTACAACCCAAATATGAAAGAAAACGTAGAATGCATACCAATCTCCTAGCTTTCAGTCTCTGTATCATCATCACCACTAATTGCATCCTGACTATTGATACCAGTGCTGCGATCAAGAGAATCAGAGTTTACAATCTCTAGAAGTAGCTCTGCTTCACCAGGTGGTGTTAAGGTTTCCACAAGAGAGGGAGCAGGAGGAGTCCAATTATATGCTCCTTCTGGTGGTAGACAACGTGGTAAAGTATAACCGCTAGCAAAAACCTCACCCTGAAGTGCCTTTCGTAATAGATGATAGGCTTTTTCATGCATAAGAGAACCATCAGCATGGCGAGTTGAAAGTGTAAGGTGAGGGGCTAAGGATACATTGGCAGCTTGTAGGCGTGCACAACACCAAGAATAGGTTTCTGGAGGCCGATATTCCTCAGGATCTAATGATACTAAAATTAGTCAAGACAAGATATTAAGATATGTAATATAAGGAAAGGTTTACCCCAAGCGGATACTTCTGCCTCCAACTGTGCAAGAAGTGTTCGATCCGGACAGTATTGATAATTCTGGATACCTGAGGGTGGAGTAAAGAAGAGAACACTTGGTTTCCCGGTTGGTAGGCTTGGACGGTTTCTCTGATAGCGAATACAATGAATATTCCACAATTTGGCAAAGGTATAGACTTCAGTTCGGATAATAGGAAAGTAGATAAAGAGTAAGGAAATTTTGTCGGCCTCTGAATCTATAAATAGTCCTCATGAACTAAGACTATCAAAGTAATTCTTCTCCAAAAATTAGCCTTGACAATCTGTGGGCATGCAATAGTACTTAACTTGAAAAATAATTAAATATTCCAGTAGGAGTACCGAAATAGCAAATTTAATAGTGAAACAATTTGTACCTTCCAAGCAAGAGTTTGGCTACGACTCATGTGACGCCACCATGCTTCAATACGCTGATTGAGTGTAGATGAACCGTTACTTCAAATACTGTGAAACTGTATACCTGAATCATGTTTCTGGTGAAGGCTCCAATGTGCACGCGCCATCATCATGGCTTCCGTACCACGATCTGAATGAATTGAATCTGGTAAAATGTTTGTTTGACTGACAACTTCGAGGTATTGGCGTAGGCATGATACTCCAGTTCGCCTTGAAATCCCTACATCAGCAAAAGTTCACATTTGACCCCCATACCTCATGAGGGATAGGGGGAGTGGGGGGCCAAATTATAAAACTCAGGTTGTTGTATCTCTCGCCCATGTCCCATAACTCCAGAATAAATCCGGGGTTACGGGGCATTTTTTTTTGTGTCGGTAATTTCATTGTCATGCAATGTTTTCTGGACGTACTTGGTCCTCTTTGAGCTGTTGCACGGTCCATTCGGGCTTGACTCTTCTACTTTAGTTTATCCGGGATTACCTCTCGCGCAAGGAATTGTTCCGTTATGGATTTCGGCCCTACGACTCAATCATGCTTCCCGACAGCCCAAACACGCCGTTTTATGGTCCATTCCAGCTTTGACCCTTTTCCCTGTATTTCATCCGGCATTACCTCTCACGCCAGGAATTGTTCCCTTGAGGATTTCTGCCTCATGACTCAATCATGCTTCCCAACAGCCCAAACACGCCGTTGTCTGGTCCATTCCAGCTTTGACCTTTCCCCTATAGTTTATCTGGCATTACCTCTCGCACCACGCATTGTTCCCTTGTTGATCCAAACATCCGGTTCTGAATTTCCTATTGACAAACTCTTTGCGACTCCGAACGTCAGCAATGCACCGTTCCCCGTAGTTCTCCTGCTTTCCTAATTCTCACTTATTTCACCCCTTCCTCCTTGCTATTGCCCCATGACCTAATCCAGCCCCAATAATTTCTCCGTGTATACAATATCTAGGCGGGCGCTATTCGTCGCGACAGCGACGATGACAGTCCATTTTTTAATGATGCGTGGCCTTGCGTTGGCTTATTCCTTCACTGTTCTCGCCTTCCTGCCTTCTTCATGGCTCTTTGGGCTTTTCCTTCGGCCCCAAGCGACTTTCCCCTGATGTCTTTTTCACAAACTGGGTTGAAGTCTAACTCTAAGTGGCATATTCAAAATAATAATAATAATAATAATAATAAGAAGAAGCTCTTTTATTTGTTTATTTTATTTAAATCTACATTTGTCCCAAATAGGACGTTACTCGTCCCCATCCAACTCCTCTTTGGGAGCCTCAACTGCCTCCTCCCCTTCGGGATCTGAATGATGGTCCTCCACCTCGCTTTCCTCATCGCCTGAAATCTGTAAATCCAAATATCCTGCGGCTTCTCTGTCCTCAAGTAGGGCACGAGACTCCTGATCCAGTATCAATCCCCCCTCCCGCAGCATTTCCATGATACCTTTTTTTGTATCTTCAACAAGTTTATCTCGCACTCCTGGCGGCAGTCTTCGCCAGGTAGCACGCTGTCGAAGATAGACATCTAAATTGTCTAGTGAGTACGATAGGCTTTATCATGGCGGATTTGAACGTTTAAACGAGTCAATACTAACTTTGTGCTGTCAGAGCGGAAAAACCTGGAGGTTGAACAAATGATGCGGAACTCCAAGCCTTCAGGGAATGATACAGATATGCCGTGGGAAGGCATATAAGGACGTCGTCAGTACGATTAAGAAATGATTTATCGGTCCTTCCTCGTATTCTCAAACCCCAGTACCACTTATGAAACAAGAGTTTTGCTATCTGTTGCGCAGAAAAGCGCCAACCATAGTCCTCTCTGGGTAAGCCTTATCTCGTCTCACTGTGGACGATCGGAGTTTACTAACTTGTTGTTTACTTGGATGGCATGTAAACCGATCATTTTCGAGCAAATAGGCAACTCACGGCTTTATTTTGGTTGGTGGTTTTTGTGAGAAGTCATACAGGTCCTCAATCATGTTCTTGCTCTCTGAAACTAGATGTGACCTGGCGCTAGACTGCCTCGATTTCAACTAAATGTATCTAATTAGCCGTGATCACGCTCCAATAGGATGTTCTTCGTCAATTAAAGGACTTACAAAAGTCATTGCCCGTCTTTCCATTACCCTATTTCCCCAACCTAACTTTCTAGCTGCCTTTACCTAATAACCTTCCAGAAGGGTGTCATTTTTAGCAGGCTTTACAAAGGGATTAACAAACCAGATATGATACCGGACCATATTTGCAGAGTTCTCAAAGATGATCCTCGCCTCACCCTGCAATGTATTGCTTTTTGCCGATAGTGTGATAGGGTTCCCGATAGTAGACTCGGGAAATTCTGGATTAGCTATACTAGGTAGTGAATGGGACGGGATAATTTCTTCCTCTTCAGGTGTATCAGGAATATAGGGTGAGAATTATGATGAATCGTCTTTGAGATAGCCGGAATGTATTTGTTCTGCCTGCTCTTGTGATGCAAGCCCCTCCGAAGGGCCATTTAGAACCCCCTGTGAAGGGCCATTTAGAACCGGCGTTGGGGTGTTCTCTGTACTCTTTCTTATAAGCATGTCAATTGAAAAAATTATTATATTTACTTATATATCATAACCGGCACCTGACCCTCCGTGGAAGTGGCTGCGGGAGTGGTTCGGCAGGACGTCCTTCATCCCATCGGCGACGTCTAGGAGGAATGTCATCATCATCAACATCTGTAGGGTGCTCTTCCTCAAAATGAACTCGTCGTTGAGTTTGCGGTGCTGGCGTTGAAATAACCACGAAGACTAAGGAGGTCTCGACGATGATGCCTGGGCTCGGGGGGCTAGTCCTACTACTCTCGTCAAGAATGGGATATTTAAGTCTTGGGAGAGCTCACATTGGTCTCCAGGAGGGGTGACTGACCTCTGCTCGTATTTCCATTCATGATTGCGGGTTTATATGAAAGAACTAGAGGAGCAAAAGGAATTAGATATAGAGATAAAAGTCCGAATAGGAATCGAACTCACGACGTCGTATTGGGGATGAACAGCGTCATATTGCGGATGAACAAGCCTTATCTTATTGTTACTACAGGGACTCCTAGCTATAACCCAAGGGCCGTGAGAATCATTGGCAAAGGCTCGGACAATCCTACAGCCATTTGGCCTCCGAATGTCTCAAAGGCTACATGCACGGATGGCTCTGAGCCCAATAGAGTCTGTTTATTTGGGATTGCCGGGACATGATTTCATATGCGGGGCTTGGATGAACATAACTTATCATTTAAAATGATTGGATTATACATACTAGATAGGATAAAGGATAAAAGGGATGTTTAGCGTCCCAGAAAAGCTTTCTATTGCACTCAACTAATTCTAAAAATAAAATGACTACTACAAACCTTAAAATCTAAGAGTACCGGGTAAAATACAGGAAAGCCGGATGACAGCACAAACAGGATTAAGACAATGATTAATAGATAGAAGCAAAGCAGAAGCAAAGAAGCAAAGCCCGTAAAACCAAAGAACTATTACCCAAAGGCTCAAAGAAGACGCAGCCCGCACAAAATCAGTCCCAGAAAACCCAACAAATGGATAGAAATGAGAGCAAAACAAAGTGAGAAACAACCTGTGAAACGAATGAGAGCCCACCCGAAAGACCCAAGAAGACACTGCCCTGCACAAACAAGCCCCAACCCCCCCCCAGCACCGAATGCATGGATAGAAATGAAAGCAAAACCTAAGAAATCCGTGAAACAAAAGAAAAAACCAGCCCAAAAGCCCAAAGAAGACGGTGCCCGGCCCAAACAAACCCTAGGCATTGCCCCCATTGCCCCCATTGCCCCCATCACCCCACCGTTATCATCAGCGCCTTCCTCAATAGCGTCATGTACTGACACCTCACACCCGGGAGGTGGGATCCCTGGGGAAGAGCTACTATTGGGACATCTTGTCCTGCATATCGGCTCATATACGCCGGCCCCTGTCTCACGCAGGCGCAAATGAGTTCCGGGAGTGGGTCTGGAACCTAACAACCCTACGATCATTGCTCAGAATTCTCCTCTGCCAGCCGTTGTGGACCTAGGAATGGCCCTTCTTGCCTTGCATGGCCTCCACATGGTGCTCCGATTAGAGTCGGATTCTGCTCAGTGTAGAACTCGGCGACGTCGAATTGGCCGGGAAGAAATAGTTCTGCTGTGCCCAAACAGGTGTAATGGGACGAACAGGGTCCCCACCATAAGGAGGGGCAACAGCTGCTCGGTGGAGAAGCAGGCGACAGTAAGGGTGGAGCACTAGGAGAAACGAGGCCAGGCATTGACCTGATCGTCGTCGATCAATTCGATCTGGTCGGCGCCATCGGGAGTGACATTCAGGCCTTGAATGTCGCGGAGAATTCCAATGAACTGCCGGGGGTGCTTGCCGTCCTCTACGTACCGACAGGCAGCTTCGCCGAGCTCCTGTAAAGTGTAGTGCCTGAGAACCGCCAGCCAACTCTTGTTTGGCATAGCGTTATTACCACGTTTATCTAAGGGAGCTAGCAGCCTGCACAGGCTCGGCACCTGTGGTCGAAATGAATACTATTCGTACGGTTTCTCCTCGTGACGTCGTTTGAGATGAGCAACGGCCCTTTCGTTTCTCGATCCGGATCCAGATGCACCGCCAGCGTCCCTATCTCCCCCCTCTTCCTCGGATCGGAATTAGGTCTGGCATGCCTACGAGACTCAGCTGCCTTCTTCAGGACGTCCATGATGAGAGCATCCAGAGCAACGTGGAAGGCCCGATGTTGGCCGTTCCTGGGGAGTTGAATTTGGCTCAGAAGCCTCTGAGAGCAATGTGTGCGACGGTCTCCGTCCCGT